>VMDO01020781.1:0-36797 GCA_007922755.1 Pedetes capensis
ACAACTGCCTCCTGGTTCATGTACAGATTTCTCATGAGCACAATTAGGTGTTCTGGTATTCCCATTTTCCAAAGTGTTATCCATAATTTGTTATGATCCACACAATCAAATGCTTTTGCGTAGTCAATAAAACATAGATAGACATCTTTTTGATATTCTCTGCTTTCAGCTAATATCCACCTGACATCAGCAATGATGTGCCTAGTTCCCGGCCCTTTTCTGAATCCCGCTTGATTTTCTGGTAATTCCCTGTCTATATACTGCTGCAGTCACTTCTGAATGATCTTTAGTAGAGAACATGTCAAATGAGTTTCGTGAAGACTATTCCTGCTTACCACAGAGGACTACTATCATATCAAAATTCTCTCAGTTCTGGTAACATGCCACACACATCTCCTCATGAGGGCCTTTGCCGCCCTCCTCCCAAGATGGTGTTTTAGCAATATTTGCTCAGTTGATTCTCTGAGTTTTCACCTGAAATATAAGATCAAGTTATCCATGAATACTAGGGTAAGAGTCACCCTAATCCATACCTAGAAATCTCAGAATGCCATTGGTGTATCTTTTCTTACTTTGTAGTTCAAACATTTAGATCAATTTTATGCAGGGTTTTTTTTGTTTTTTCCAGGTTATCTGTAGTTTGTGTCTCTGTCTTATTTTTTCAACTATTGTTGTAATTAGGTGCTGTCAAATTATGTGTGACTCATAGCAACCCTCATAGGGGTTTTAACGGCTAATTGTTTTGGAATTGTTTTAGGAATGGACTCCCACATCTTTCTCCCAATTTTTAAAAATAAGCAACATAAAATATTTTTCCAGAAGATGAAGGTAATGTGGGAACACAGAGAGTTGCTTTTCCACATGATCAATGTTAAGAAAAAGATCTTTGAAACTACCAGTTGTAAGATCACAACAGATATTACAGGTCAGGGAGCAACATCCTTTTGTAATCCTAAGGATTAGAGAAACAGCATGGCAATGATTCCTTTATAAATATTGACAAAAGAATTTGGCCTGGAACATTTAAACTACATATTTGACAAAAGATTTGTTATACATACGGAGACTCTGAATGTGACAATTAAGTAGTGCTTGCAAATTTTACTGTGTAACTTAATAGTTCATAAATAAACTGGATTAATTTTGGAATGAGTTCTTTGAGTCAGTTATTGCCCATTTACAACTAAAGATAGTCTTTCTATGTGGCATTGAACATATGTTAATCTCTTTTTATCTTTGTGTGTTTGTATATGTGTATTTAATATGCCTAAAAGAGTAAGTTTTGAATTAGCTCTTCGTGTTTTTATGCCAACTCCCAGGCTTTTACTATTTAAAATGCCAATCCAATTATCTAGTGTTGTAAGAAAATGTCAGTAATAAGAAAAATGAAGCCATTACAAATTCCTAGTGACCTACACATTACGTTTTTATACTGAATTTTGTATATCTAATGTCTCTCCCAACAAAATGCTGGTAGAGATGAAGAAGCTGATATTTATTTGGTCAGTTTTTCTACCACGTATAGAGTGATTATGTATCGCATATTTTCTATTGTTTCATCTTACTATAGCTGTATGTTTAAAAGGCATACATTGTTACCATTTTCAAATTTCTAATTTGTTACCAAACTGTCAAGTAAAAACAGAATAGGATTTGATTTGGAATATCTGGACCCCAGTTCAGACTTAATTATTTGTTAGCAGAACAGTCATTTAATTTTCTGTGAAAATGAGGCTGATAATAGTACTTCATAGTTCTGTAAAAGAGGTCAAATGAGATGTTGTATTTCTAAGAAAGTGTTTGGCAAAATGCTAATCATAAATTAATATCATTAACTATTGATTTTCTGATGTCTATTAAGTAGGATTTTACAGCATGCATTCTTAGCAAAAATAGTTCTTAGGGCACATAAAAAAAAATCTTATTCTTCCATAAGATGGAAGATTAGAAGCTGCCTCTATGTGATGCAGTAATGAAAAGACTCATAGTAACAAAGAATACACTCTATTCCAAAGAGAGAAAGATAAGAAGAATATAGAAACCCCTAAGAAGGTGATAGAAAAAGAAGGGCAATGCAGCAAGGAATGAGTAGGACTGGATTCCAGCTGTGTCTTCCTGGTGAGGAATAGAAATAGAAGCCTCATTCAAAAGGTAAGCCAGATGGCTCTGGTAAAGAGACTGGTGGTCCTACCCACAGGCCAGTCTATAGTTCTTGCAACCCTTGGGTCTAGTTGCGAGATAAATGAGACAAGGGTTTCTCCTGCTTGAAGGTCAGCCTTGGAGAAGATATCCATTTTATCACACCCCATGTCTCCAAGGGCTGTGACTAGGTGACTATCTTGAGAGGGAATCTATTGTTTGAGACTGAGGTACTCTGGGGATCTAAAAACCAGGAACAGTCACAAATCAGGGAGCCTGGGGATAGACTGCGGCAATGCCTGGATGGGACATGGCTGCAGGAGGCTGTAGTGGAGAAAAGGAGCAAGATGCTGACATGTGGAGTTCAGGTGGCAAGAGGCCCAGGCAGTGAAGGGCATGACCCTCTGCCCATGGTCAGTGGGCAGCACCATGTCTGGAGCCATCCATCTGCTGGTTCACAGCTGGCACAGCTGAGAATGCTACAGCTCAGGGCCAGCAAAGTAATTGACTTCCACAGCCTCCCTCTCCCTCCCAGTGTTCACTGGTGAAAGCACCAAGACAGGTCCTCCAGTGAAGATCTCAGGACCCAGTGTGCCTCTCCCGCTTTCCGACACACATAGGCAACACCCCTTGGATTGTATGTTAGCCACCCCAGAGAGTACAAACCAGGGAAATTCTGGGCTGTGTGAGAACCTGCCGGGCCTACAGGTTGTAAACCTAAATGTGGCCAGCAGAAGCTGGGGGGGAAAAAAAGTGTGTGTGTGTGTGTGTGTGTGTGTGTGTGTGTGTGTGTGTGTGTATGTTACGAAAGCAGATGGGAGTCTCTTTGGTGGGAAGAAAGGGTCCAGAGGGAGCAGAAAGGCATAAGAGGGCAATCGGAGGGAGGGTGTGAATATGAGCAATGTCAATGGTATGAATGCATGAAAATGTCATAATGAAACCCATCATTTTGTATGCTAACTAAAAAAAATTACTAATGAGAAAAACAATGTACTCTTGGCAGATATAAAATACAGATAATAAATATAGCACATAATGACATATGAAATATGACTGTGATGTGAAATTTTCATATGGGGTGTCACTAGGGAATTAAAATCATCTAGAAATGCTTGACACCTGCAGCCTTACCACTGTGGCATGCAATCCCGTCAGATCTCAGAAGTTAAGCAGGGTCAGGCCTGTACAGGTTAGTACTTGGATAGGAGACCGCCTGGGAACACCAGGGGCTGTAGGCTTGGGAGAAGGACCCTCAACTCACTCTCTCAAAAAATCAGCCATTGAAAACCCTGTGAATAGCAGAGAAGCACTGACATAGTGCCATGCATGGCACAGAGTCGGGAGTTTTTCCTTTTGTTGTACACGTTGTTGTTGTTAGGTGCCGTTGAGTTGGTATCCGACTCATAGCGACCCTCATAAGGTTTTCAATGGCTGACTGTTTCGGGACTGCACTTGGAGACTGCACTCCAAGGCTGATTGCCTTGGGAGTGGATTGCCTGGCCCTTCTCCAATTTTTGCGAAGCTGTTGTACATGTTGTTGTTGTTGTTGTTGTTGTTGTTGTTGGGTGCCCTCGAGTCGGTATCCAACTCATAGCGAGCCTCTGTACAACAGGGGAAACACTACTGTCAGTGCTTCTCTACATAAGGCCAACTCCATGGGACCTAACAACTAAAAATGCTACTTAAGGGAGTTATCACCCACACACACACACACACACATACACACAAATTGAGAAGTACTGCCTTCTCTAGTTTGATTCTGAGATGTTCTCCAAAGGCCCATGTGTTAAAGGTTCTCTCTGTATCCCAGCAGCACCAACAGGAAGCAGCGGAACCTTTACAAGGCGGTGCCTAGTTGGAGGACGTTGGGTCACTGGGTGTGCTCCTTCAGGGGATATTAGGCCCCAGCCCCTCCTCTTCCTGTTTCCCTTGGTTTCCGTGATGCCTTCAGGTAAACGCTTTTGTTCCACCATGTGGTTTCTACTTTGCCACAGGCCTGAAAACAGCAAAGACAACTATCAGTCTGAAATGTCTGAAATGGTGAGCCAAAATAAACCTTCCTACCTTATATGTTGATTATCTCATGTATTATTATTTTGTTACAGTGCCTTAGAGTATTATGTTGTTGTTGTTGGGTGCTGTCTAGTCAGATCTGACTCATAGTAACCCTAAGTACAGCAGAACCAAAAGGTTACCCTACAACCTGTGACATGCACACAATCCTTATATGTATGAGCCCATTGTTTCGGTCACTGTGTTTCTTCTCAGTTTGAGTTGTGCCAGGTCCACAAAAGGAGGTCCCAGGGGCTTTACTCCATTCAGGTCATTAAGACCGAATCCACTTTGAGGGGACAACTCTTTCCTTTGTTATTGAGTTTCCTAGTTTCTTGAATGCCTTCCAGCCTGGGGGGCTCATTTTCAGGCACTATATTTGACTGTGCTTCTCTGCTATTCATAGTTTTCAATGCTTGTTTCAGGAGTAGGTTTCTGGGTCCTTTGCCTAGCCTGTCTTAATCTGGAAGCTCCACTGAGACTTGTCCACCATGAATGACCCTGCTGGTACCAGTGGCATAGCTTTCAGCATCACATCAGCATGCAAACCCCATAGCACGACAAATTGACACACACGCGCGCGCACACACACACACACACACGTGAAATATTTCCAGTTTTGGGTTTTATGACTAAGATCTATGAACATTTGCATATAACTCTTTTTTGGACATATGTTTTCATTTCTCTTGAGTAGATTCTTAGGAAAGGTTCTGTTGATTCATATGATAAGTTTATTATTAACACTAAAGTAAAGTTCTAAAATGTGTTGCAGAGGTCTGATTTCTTCACATCCTTGTCAATAGTTGGTATTATGCATCTTTTAATTATGCTCATTGTAATGTTTCAAATGTTGTCATGTGTCATTTTGGTTTGATTTGCATTTCCCTAATAACTAATGATGTTGAATATCTTTCATGTACCTATTAGTAGACATGATATATCTTGTTTGGTGAACAAGTTTTGTTTTTTCTGCTCATTTTAAAGATTGGATTATTTATCTTTTAGTTATTGAATTGTACAACTTATTCATATATTCTGTGTACATATCAGATATATGGTTTTCAAATACTTTCTGCTGGTTTGTGGCTTATCTTTTCAAGTTCTTAATGATGTCTTTAGAAGGTATAAAGTTTTTAATTTTAAAGCAGCCCAATTTACTATTTTGTAAAAAATGTCTTATGTATATGTTGCCTCATTGAAGAACCTTTTGCCTGTTCTTGACATTTTATCTAACCTAAGATCACAAAAATTTCTTGTGCTTTTTCTTTGCAAAGTTTTATGTTTCAGTTCTTATATTTCAATTTATGATCCATTTTTCTTTATTGCACATCGCGCCTTTATTACAATAGTCTGGAAAAAAGATTTAGTACATTTGTACTCAAGATGAATACTGTGTCCAAGTACAGGGCCAGGCAGCTGGAACATGATTCAGAAATCAGACACAATTTAAGACACACTTGGACGCTATTAAGAGACATTTCAGTGACACAGAAGGGGGTAGGGGAAGAATTCCAAAATACATAGGAGGGTGAACTTCAAACCCTAATATGTCAAGGGTTTATCCCATACTGGTATAAGGAATGACTTATTTTCTCATCAATACATGTGATACTATTTCACTACACTTCTCAGAAGATTTTTGTTTATATATCTATAACTTGAAGGTGCATATATGTGTGAATTAAGTAAATGTAACACATATACTTAATTCGGGATTGATCTCAACCTTCTGGCGCTAATTTCTCCAGGGTCAGTGAGGAAATTGTGTGTGTGTGTGTGTGTGTGTGTGTGTGTGTGTGTGTGTGTGTTCAATACTATGCATGCTACCTTTCAACTTCTACTGAGTGACTAGAGCCCCCCCCAAGCAGTGATCTGATTTCAGATGAGTGGAAGACCAACTACTAGGAGCAAAATTAGGCACTGTGGTTTCTCATTGTTTGTGCTTCAGTTTAGTTTCTCCCTATCCCCTACTCAAGCAGGTGCTTAGTAAACAAAGCACTAGAATAACCCCAGAGTTAGTACTCTCAGTTCTCCTGGATGCCAGGGGGTTTACCTCGGCTTGGACTGAGAACTGGTACCTCAGAGGAGCTACTCTGACTAGACTGTATGAAAGGAGTGGGTGCAGGAGAGAAAATGACTAAAATGAACATGGGAGCCACTGGTCTCTACCTTTAGCTGCAATTTAAGATGCCTACAGATATGGTCTGGGAGAAGGATCTGGCAATCCACTCCCAAAAATCAATCTGCCATTGAAAACCCTATGAACAGCAGAGAAGCACTGACATTAGTGTTTCGCTTGTTGTATGCAGGGTCCTTGTATGCAGGGTCGCTATGAGTGGGATACAGACTGAATGGCACCTAACAACAACAACAGCACAGATATGGTCAGTGTGACATGTGCAGGGGAGAGGTGCACAGGGATGGGTTGGAGAGGAGGCAGTTCCTTGGAATAGTAGCCGGCCTGCATGCCTTCATGTCTTTGCCTTGCCCTGGACAGTCACAGGTCCATGGCTTTACACGAAGGGGCTTGATTGGCTTCAAGTTCTTGTCCAATGCTTGACAATGGGAATAATACTGCAGGTTCAGCTCCCTAGTAGCCTTATCAGAGAGGCCTTCTAGGTGCTTGACAATGCTCCCAAAGGCTGTTGCTTTGATCTGGAGAACTTTTACTTCATTCCAGATGGGCAGAGTTCTGGCCATCATGTCCTTCAACTTCTTGTTGGAGGGTCACTGACCACCTAAGTAGGTCTGCATACCAATGGTCCCTATTGATATTGCTACAGGAGTGGTCAGGTTCCTTCCTAAGAGAGGTGGTCATTGGGACATCTCTGGATCTTTCCTTGGGCCTCACCATGACTGCCAGCTGTCTCTGCCTATTGAGGCCAGTCAGACCCCCAATCTTCACTATGGACACCAACACCTGGTCAGTGGCAGTCAGCACTGTCCAGAAGGTATGGATCACTGCCCTATACATCAAGGTGAAGCAGATATCAGACTCACAGCTGGCGTCTCCCAGCACCAACCTCTGCATTTGCCCTGCTCATGCCTCCCTCTCATTCCCCCCACACCCCACTGTCAATCTACGTTCCAGGTGATAGTCACTGGCTTGTAGGCAGCTCAGGCTAGATCTGCTGATGCTGTACCAGCTGGGACTTGCTGACTTTCCAGAGTCCAACTCTAGCCCTACCTCATATCCTACCTTGCCTGTACATTCCCACTCAGTTGCCCATGTGAGCTGTTTTGATTTAATTTTTGTGTGCGGTGTGATATAAAGTCAATTTTTAAAAATTATCCTTTCAGGAAAAAAAGAAGATAAAAAAACTATCCTTTTTGCTTGCTGGTTGAGAACTCCACATCTAAACTAGGTGATTATATATTTATTATATTATTAAATATAACCACTGCAAAAATCTATTTTGTTTCATGGATATATTGGTAATATTTGAAGGACAAAAGTAACTGATGAATAACCAAAGTAACCACATGCTAAAGTCATTCACTGCAAATTAGGTGAGGTCATTACTAATATGGCTTGGGTAATGGTTTATTTCACTTACTAAAGTTTCAAATTTGCTATTCCACTTAAATGTTTAAAAACTGTTATAATTTCAATATTTATTCTAAAAATGAGGATTTCCAGATTCTCAGCTGTGTAATTGATTAATTATATGACTGTCCTCTAAAATCCACATACATGAAAAACTATTCACACAAATTTTATTTTACTCCAATATCTCCATTTTTATTTATTAAGATGAATACATACAGTATAATCTTTAAGGTCAAGCTATTGTAGGGATCATAATATGTAAAATGTTATGTTATTCTTGACTAAATCATAAGCCTTTTGAATGCAGATATCACATTCTTTTAATAATAATACTCCAGCAGTACCCTACACAGTATTTTATACATAGTAAGTGAAATTTTGGGAGAAGGACCTGGCAACCCACTCCCAAAAAACATTCAGCCATTGAAAACCCTTTGAATAGCTGAGAATCACTATCAATAATGTTTCATCTGTTGTACATAGGGTCTCTATGAGTTGGATACCGACCCGACAGCATTTAACAACAATAACAAGTGAAATGTATATATTCGGTGTCTCACTCAGTCTCCCAATGGAGAGTCTTCCATGTCCCACTATGAAAAACTAAAAACAAAAGATGTATTCAATGTGCCTAGATATTAAGATAAATACACAAAAATCAATCATTTTCCTCCCATCTAATATACAGATATTTATTCAGTGCCTACATCTTGCCATATGCTGTGCCTGGTACTAGGACAGTGATTTACATAACAATCATTCTTGTACTTAGAGAGTGTTTCAAAGGAGACAATTAGCAAATAATGAATAAATAATCACAAACCACTTAAATACCACAAAAACAATTAGTAGGGTTATTTTCTCTGAAATATCCAGGACATTTACTTTGACAAGATGATCTAGAAGAAAGAGTTTCTTTTTTTACTTTGTCCCTCATTTTTATATGTACTATTTTATAATTTCCATTATTTGGAATTTTATTTGGAATACTTTTTAACTTGCAGAAAAATAAAAAGTACAAAGGATACCTATATACATTTTCTCAGATTTGTATAATGTTAATATTTTATATCACTTTTTGCTATTTTTTCTGAATTTATCTATATCTCTCTGTCTTGTACAAAATTTGGTTTTCTGAGTTACTTGAGGGTGCATTCACTATGGGCCTTTAACCTTAAATATTTTATTGCAAAGTTCCCAAGTTTCAGAAAGGTATTTTTAATATGAAACTACAGTTCTGTTGTCAATTTGAATAAAATTAATATTGATGAAGCAGTACTATCTAAACTACCATTCATATCCCCTCTTTTTTGGTCAATTTAACTAATAATCTCCTATTTAGCATTTTCCCCCTACTTTTCAGTACTGAGTTCAGCCTGTACTCCGGTTATTACACTTAGTTATCACATCTCTTTAGCTTGCTTCAAACTGCATTCAGTACCACCATTTTTTCCCCTTTGCATAGAATATCCCTTGCTTTGAGTTTGTCTAATATTTCGTGATTGTTGTTGTGATTAGGTGCCATGGAGTTAGTATCCAACTCATAGCAACCCTACATACAACAGACAGAACATTATTGTCGTGCTTCTTTGCTATTCATAGGGTTTTCTTTATTTTATTATTGGAATTTTTTAATGTACAACTTAATGTGTTTCATTCTGAGATGCATTTCATTGTGACATTTCCATATGTGCGTTTCATTGTACTTTGCACAGACAACTTCCCCCTTACCCTCTGTTCCCCTCTTCCTCCCTCTAGCAACCCCCGCACACCAATGGCCTCCCTTCTACTTGCATGTCTTTTTGTGGGAATATTTTTCTGTACCTTTGAATCCCAATTATGATTTAAGTCCATATTTTTTATAGTGATCTATCTTTTTACATTGTCAGCAATATTATATGAATAATCTAGCCCATTTGCATTATTACCATCCTTTCGTATTATTGGTATTATTATAATTATTTCCCAAACTATTAAAGTTGAGCTGTTTACTTTGAGGTCAACCTCTTTCTCACTCCTTGCTCTTCCTTGCCCCTCCTCTCCCCCCTGTCTTCTCCCATCATTGCTTTCTTTTGCTATTCATAGTGTTTTCAATGGCAGATTGTTTTTTGGGAGTGGGCCAGCAGGTCCTTCTCCCAAGCCTTCCACACCTGGTGTTCCCAGGTGGTCTCCCATCCAAGTACTAACTAGGTCTGACCCTACTTAGTTTCTGAGATCTGCTGAGATGGGACTTCACAGTGGTATGGCTGCAGGGCCTTCATGATTAGATTGAGGTTATGCTTTCTCCCCTGGAAATTTGCACACAAGATGTTGTATCCTTCACTAACGTTGGATCCTTTATGGATTTTCACCTCTGGCACCACATAACACAGACCTGTCCCCTCATTGGTCATGTTCTTTTTGATCACTTTGTGGACATATTAAACAATTTCTCCACTCTGTAGTTAGTGCTTTTCTCCCTTATAACTACTAAGCAGTCCACAGGAGACATTGAAGACCATGAAAATATCTTTCTCAGCAAAATATACCCCTGGACTTCACATCCATTGGCACTTTTTCATATTTCAATCTTTATTACACTAGTTGCAAAATAAGGATGTTTTCCCTCCTCTGCTCCCTCCCTTTTGTTACTAAATTGCCTGAGCTCTGACATCTGCTGTTTCTCTACAAACTCTGGTCAGTAGCTTTTATGTAGAATTGAAGCAACCACTTAGAATACACATCTGCAGTTTAATTCTAAGACCAGCATTTAAAATGAAAATTACATGTAATAAAAATTATCCCCTGAAAAATCTCAAGGAGGCAAATATATCTTCTAAGTGCTAATAAATCACTGGAAATTTTTCTTTAAAAATTGAAATATTTGTAGTACCTGTATGGAAAGGTACTAGACTCAGCAGGCATAGTACAGTCACAAAAAAGACTCAACACAGTATCGATTTAAAAGTAATGATCAAGAAATGCTTATTAAATTATAGATTATTCTTGAGTAGAGCAATTTTTGGCTTTTTCTCCAATTAAGCAGAATTCATATAGATGGATTAGATGTTAATATCAAAAATTAAATATTAAAGAAAAGTCACAGATGAATATTTAATTGGTTAGTGTCATCAAGTAGTTTTAAAGCCTAAAAGCAGAAGTGAAACATTCAAATAATATTTATCAGTTATTGATTTATATACATATTACATAATTTTGTCAAAATCGCTTTCAAAACATATTATTTCACAACCCTAGGAATGAAGGCTTCTAGTAAAAACAGAGGAGAGAATTCATATGTCACAAATGTCTCCAGGGGGCTTGCCCTTTTTGCACCTTTGTTATACACACAGTCTCTTTTGTTTGTTTTATCCTAAATACCAGCCTAGAACAGTGCCTGACTCATGATAGGGCCTGACTCATGATAGGATAAGTGTTTTCTGAGTGAAAGAGTCAATAACATAAGGGAAATGGAATAAATGATTTTTATATGCCCTTCAAGCTGAAGGATTAAAACTAAGCCTCTCTGATTTCAGGCCCAGTATGTTTTCCACTATCTCATGCCTGTCATCTACAGGCTACTTCATTTGTATCCATGCCCTGAAGTTGGCTAAGGTGATCATCTATAAACATGTAGCACTAATATATGCCTTTCTTTGCTTGCTCAGTTTTCACGCACATCCTGTAGTAGATTGAATGGTCAGGTAGCCTACAGATCATTGTAGTATTTCAAAGTAAACGTGATTTTAAGCCTTTTCAAAATTGTAAACATCTTGTGTCCTTACATTCTTGGGGAGAAAACAGTTTGGAGCAAGCAAAAAGACTGGGAATTGCTTTGGAACCCAGGGACCATGAATGCTATTGGTTTCTGTTCTTTAGTAGATACACATAATGATAATAAAAATAAGAATACGATTGCCAGCTCGGACCTGAGGAAATGCACTGAGCAGCTAACTCCATGTTAGTGTTGGGTCCTACAGAGATGTTAACTTGGAGGCAACTTAATAAAATAGCCATGATAAAAAATATTTCACCACTATTTTTCATGTTTGAATAGGCGCATGAGTGTCATAATAGTAATATTGACTTCTGTCTTTTTAAACGATATTTTGCCAGGCTAAAATGTGAGAAATTCTATTTTATTTATGGATGGGTCTCCTTATATAGCCTAGGCTGATCTCAAGCTTGCCTGAATGCTGAGATTACATGCATGTGCCACCATGCCTGACTCTATTATTTCATTTTTTAAAAAACATTGTAATATCTAGCTTGTGTTATTTGGTTTTGGGGGCATAAGGTATAATAGAACATGTATACAAGGTATATGTTACCCTCTCCATGATATAAGCTGAATGCTACAAATATCAAAATATTATCACCAATATCATATTGTTTAATCCTCAAAACATAACTACCAGAAGGGAGCCATTGTACCCCCCCACACACATACTTTTTTTTTTCTAGAGTCTTCTGTTGTGCCTCTTTATCAGCAAGGAACAGGGCCACAGAAGGCTCAGGCAGCTTGTCCAAGTAACACACAGCTGTTAAGTGACCAGAGCTCATATCCAGATCTAACTTGCCCCTGACTTCCCAAGGCCAGAGTGTGTGCCATGTGATTATGAATTTAGGCTAAGAGAAAAAAAAATATTTATTAAGAATACATAATTCTTTCAGATATATAAAGCCCAAATCCATACATATTCTCTTTTTGCTTGTTATTGGTCCTGTAAATTACACACCCACACACACCCTTGACTGGAGAAGACAGAGGAAAGGAGACATACTGGATATACAATTAGATACTGAAGAAGGAAATATTTTATAACATGGTTACATCATGTTGCTAAAATACAGAAACTCATGAATTATAAAAGGTCCTTGATTCTCAGTTAACTTTATGCTAACTCAGATCTTTTTACTCCCTGTCAAAAATCTAAACAGCTTTTGTGTTAGGCAAAATAATTTTCCCCTACCCGAATTCAAAGACATCCACATTCTAATCCTGAGACCTCATGAATCTGTTATTTTACATTGCAGAAGAGAGTTTACAGGTGTGATTAAAAGAAGGATTTTGAGATTTTCCTGGATCATCTGGGTGGACCTAATGTAATTACAGGGTCATTCTGCAAGAAAGAGGGAGGGAGAAGAGTCAAAGTGAGTGGAGATGTAATGGTGTGGTGGTAGAATTTTTGTAAGGGGCCATGTGCTAACATGGACAACCTCCCGAAGCTGGAAAAGACAAGGGGACAGGGTATCCTTTGGAGCCTCCAGAAGGAACACTGTCCTCATGACTCATTTTGGACTTCAGAACTTGATAATTATATAATAATGTGTATGTGTTAAGCCACAAATTTTGTGGTAATTTGTTATAGCAGCAATGGGACACTAATATAGCTTCACACCGCAATGGGAATAAAATCCCAAATCGTCAATCTTATCTCTGAGGCCCTTCAAGACAGGGCCTTGCCCAACTCTCTGGCCTTAAATCTGAAATTTTAAGTTGAATTCTAGGTTAAGTGCCCAAGGAAAGAAAACTCAATGCTTTATTTATTCTGCTCCCTAGGAACTACAAACTGCTTATCAGAATTCTCTTGTGTTAAGTTCCTTTTGTGGGGATTCTGGTCTGGTCTTCTCTGCCTCAAGCTGCACCTTCTCTATTTAATGGTATTCCCTCCCAGATAACCTCTTAACTCAACCCCATTCTATCTCTACCACAGCCAGGGAATTAACTAATACTCAAACCTAAGTCAGGTTTCATTTCTGCAGAAGCCTTCCCAACACCTCCTTATTTCCAAACTCAGCATCTCTCTTCTGTGCTCTGTTAATTTACCTTGAAGTCAATTTATCTTTTGGTAGCATCTCCCATAGTGTATGGAACTGTACTTTGATCATCCTGCCTGGAGTGAGTTCCACGAGAGCAGGAACTGTGGTCTCATACTTTTGTCCTGAGGCCCTGCATGATGCTGCCTGCACATAATTGATCCTCACAAAATGTTTCCTAAATTCATGGGCTCATGAAATTTGCATTCTAAAGGTAACTGAGTTATTTATAAAGGAGGAAAAACATTTTTTTTTAGAAAAAATTTTTTTTAATTTTGCTCCATTCAATATTTCCCAGTAGAAACACTAAAGAATATATTTTTCACTCAATGGTTCTTAGTGGTATTCAGGTACTTCCAGGTATTAACTTGTTGTTGTTGTTAGGTGCTGTCGAGTCGGTATCCGACTTATAGCGACCCTCTGTACAACAGGGGAAACACTATTGTCAGTGCTTCTCTGCTGTTCCTAGGGTTTTCAATGGCAGATTGATTTTTGGGAGGGGGTTGCCAGGTCCTTCTCCCAGGCCTACAGCTTCTGGTGTTCCTAGGCAGTCTCCCATCCAGGTACTAACCAGGCCCGACCCTGCTTAGCTTCGGAGATCTGACGGGATCAGATGCCACAGGACTACAGCTGCAGGCAGGTATTAACAGGCTCACTTTTATTCATTATAAGTACAACTAAATAAAAACTTCCAACTTATATCAAATTTAGAGCAGCTTAGGCTTAACTCCTCTGCGTTAAGTTGTGAGGACTGTGCAATTGGAAAGTTCTTTTGCTCACTTTTTCCTAGCTTCTTATTCACATGTCATTCTTCTGCTTTTGTTTTCCCAAGGATATATGGGAAGGGAAAAATGAGAGCAAAAGACAGATTTACTTCCAGTGTTTTTTGGGTTTTGGCTTATGGTCCCCTCTTTCCTGGTGCAGACAGTGGAGGTCCTCTCTGATCTTTTATAGTTACCTTCATCTACTGTCATAGTGCCTTCAAATATATTCTCTTGGGGTCCATGCAATCCAAGTTGTTGTTGGGTGCCCTCAAGTCAGTCCAACTCATAGAGATCCTATGCACAACAGAATGAAACACTTCTTGATTCTGTGTCAGGCACATGATTTTTTATATGTTGAAGCCCATTGTTGCAGCCACTGTGTCAATCCATCTAGTTGAAGGTCTTCCTTTGTTTCATTGACCTGCCAGTCTCCCCAGCATGATATCCTTTTCCAGGGATTGGTTCCTCCCGACAACGTATCTAAAATAAATCAGACATAGTCAAACCACCCTTGTTTCCAAGGAGCACTCTTGTTGCATTCTTCTAGGGCAAATCTGTTGGTTCTTTTGTCAGTCCATGGTATCTTCAATATTTGTCTTCAGCACCATAATTCAAAAGCATCAATTCTTCTGTCTTCCTTATTGAAGCCCAGCTTTCACAACCATATGTTGTACCTAAAAATACCAAGGGATGAGTCAGGTGTACCGTTTTTTTTTTTGTTTTAATTTTTAATGTGCACCTTAATGTGATTCATTCTGACATGCTTTTCATTGTGGCATTTCCATATATGCATTTTGATGTACATTATTCATATAGGTGCCCCCTTACCCTCTTGTATGCTTCCCCCCACCACCCTCCCTATCTAAGTCTTCTCTATAATTTACTTGGTAATATTTTTCTATATGTCCTTGGGTTCTAGTTCTGTTTAACATAGAAACTTTTCCTGTGGTGAACTTTGTTTTTATCTTGTCAGAACAATTGCATGCATTTTCTAGACCATTTATATTGACACCATTCTTAGCTTTTTCTTTTTCTGTTTTATTTTGATCCGACCTTTGAATAGGATTTTTCTTTCTTATAATTTTGATTCAGCTCCCACATATGAGTGAGAACATGTGGTATTTCTCTTTCTGAGCTTGTGTTCGTTCACTTAAAATAATTTTCTTTAATTCCATCCATTTTGCTGTGATGACCTTATTTTATTTTTCTTGATTGCTGAGTAGTATTCCATTGTGTATATGTACCATAGTTTTTTTTAATCTATTCTTCTGCTGAAGGGCACTTTGGTTGATTCCATATCCTTGCTATTGTGAAAAGTGCTGCATTGAACATGGAGATGCAGATGTCTCGGTGGTATGATGACCCATCTCCCTTTGGGTAAATTCCCAATAGTGTTATAGCTGGGTCATACGGTAGATCAATTTTTAGTTTTTTAAGATAACCCCATATTGATTTCCACAGTGGTTGGACCAATTTACAGGTCCACCAACAATGTAAGAGTGTTCCCTTTTCCCCACAACCTTACCAGCATTTGTTGTTATTTGTTTTATTGATCTTGGCCATTCTTACTGGTGTAAGGTGAAATCTCAGAGTTGTTTTAATTTGCATTTTCCTAATGGCTAGGGATATTGAGCATTTTTTCCTGTGTTTCATGGCTTTGCAGACCTCTTCGTTTGAGAACTGTCTACTCAATTCCTTTGCCCATTTGTGTATTGGGTTGTTTGCTTTTTTGGGAGTTTTTTTTTTTTTCTTGAGTTCTTTATAAATTCTAGTAATTAGACCTTTATCTGATGTATAAAATGTGAAGATTTTTTCCCATTCCGTGGGGGTTTCCTTGACTCTGTTAATTGCTTCTTTTGCTGTGCAGAAGCTTTTTAATTTCATGTAATCCCATTTATCTATTCTTGTTGCAATTTCTTGAGCAATTGAAGTATTTCCTTAATACGAGGAAAAGTATTTTTGAAACCAGTTCTGAGAAGAGCCTGTAGAGATGTCTTTTTCGTAGCATAACAGTTATGCTCTTACTTAGACCTTATGTTTAGCTTTTATCGAGGTGTAACATACTGACTTATAAAACCATCCACATTCAATAACTGTTTTATCTGAAATATGGATGTGTCACAAATGATGTATTCATATAGTTCCAATTTATATGACAAACTACAGGGCATTTCTCATATATCGTTTTAAAGGTGTTTTAAAAGATTTGTTTGCATTTTAGTAGTAAGGGGAAATCATAGATCATTCCAAGGAGATACACAGCTCTTTTCCTATTGCAGTCTGAGTGGTGCGTTCTTAAATAGGCCAAGAAGTCAAGGAACCCCTAAGCAAACTAAATTCAACAAAAGAGGGCAAGACACAGGAGAGAAGGGCCAGGATTTGCTGGTCAAGGCTTGCCAGCCTCATCCTTGCTACTGTAGAAAAGCTAGGAGGAAAAGATATCACATAGAAATTTAAAAAATAGTTTTTTGTTTGGATGACTTAAATTATGTTGCGTCCATAGCTTCAGCTAGGAGGAACAATTACATTAAACAGATGTACCCTGGAATCAGGGACAATTTATTTATCAGCTTTCCTTATCTGAGTCTGACTTAGGTCCTCCAACGTTTGAAAAGCTTTGATGCCTCAACATGATGTTTGCCAAAGTGGAGTCTATAATGAGCAGCCAAATTCTCTGTATTTCAGGCACTTTCTTTTAAACTACTCTTGAAGGAGACTGTCAAATATCGCATGCTGTTTGTCAGTTAACACTTGGGGAGTGAAATTCACAAAGGGCACTTTATGTACCTTCACAACAAGGATATCTTTGCCAACACTTCAGAGCTATTTTAAGTTTTGGAGTTGTAAGTATCTCACTCTTCTTGGAGGTGATAGTAGCTGACCCAGGATGCCTGAGTTTTAAGTGAGTTTGTGTTTTCAAGACCTGTTGGCACAGGCTGAGCTTTCAATTGCATTGTATGTCCAGACCATTGTGCCTTTTATTTACATGGCTTCTTTCATCTGAACAGATACATTATAATGACAATGACTGCAAGATAATTGATAAATACCATTTATGGATTGCTTATTAATTATACAACATTTTAGTCATTTATCTTCATAAGTGAGGACACACTAGAACCTAGAGTCAGGTACTATCATTATGTTTACAGATGAGAACATTGGGCCTCAGAAAGTTTCAGAAAAATGCCTGAGGACACAGAACACAAATGGTGAAATCAGATTCACACCTAAAATTGCATGATTTCAGAGCCCATATTTTATTTTTCTGGATTCTTAGAAGACTAAACCTGTCAAAGAAGGAGTAACAAAGAATGCATGTGGAGTAGGGTGGGGGCAGGATGGGAGAGATCACAGAAAAAAAGTATTTAGGTGCTAATTAAATCCTTCCTTTTTCAGTTTTGCCCAGGATAGATATTATGTGTATATATGTATTGTGGATGTGCACATGGCTGCATTTCTGTGTATGTGTGTCTATCTATGTGTTTTCTCAAAGTCTGATTTTCTTGTGTTTTCAAAAAGGTTGTCGTAAGTACTTCTGTGCTTTACCCTGGGATCTCAAGAGACTTACATTTTTCTGCTACTTTTGTATCTCATCTTGATTGTAATTCTTAAAAATCTCAGAGCCTGCAGATCAGAGCTGGGACTGTAATAAACAGTTCTCTACTCCTCTCATTACATGCTGACCACAGATTCACTTTGTACGTTGGTGCTTTTGAGAATAATGGAAAAATAAAGAAAAAGCAAGAATAAAGGAAGAGGCCTGAAAACTGGGGAAATAAGCATCAAGCTCATCTTGGGTTACAATTGTGTATTGGCTCAACTTTATAATGCCTACACATTGCACTCTGCTTTTCGTTCATCATTGTGGTTAGTTTCACTCTTCATTTGCTAGACAGATGAGTAGTGAGGAAGACAATAGAGTTAAACCCAAACAAAGAGGCACCGCCTTCCCTAGTCCCCAGTGTTCCTTTCAAAATAAGGACCTTTAACCCTGGGAAGTCCATTCCCATTATCTAGAGCCAATGCATTTCTACCTCAGTAGTCATTGCTTTTAGCAAAAATAGGAAATGCTTGTACAGTGGTACAGACCCAGTTAACTGATGGCACTTGGAAAAAGTGGGCACTGCCAGAGGAAAAAGTGGGCACTTTGCAAACTTTATCTTTTCTGGGGAGAGGCACAGTATGAAGTGCTGGTTAGGCACTTTCTTACCTTCTGTAGAAGGCAAGCTTTTTGAGTTTTTGGAACTTAATTTCACATCTAGAGGCATGTCTTCTCGCTTACTTGACCTATCTCTCCCCTGAACTGTTTGTCTCTGTCATTTCTTTGCAAAACTACTGTGAGATCTTCTGTTTTCTTGGCTTTATCTTACAAATTAGCTAATTTATCTTGATGTACAGATCTGTATGGATGTACATCTGTACAGATGTACAGATCTGATTAGGATATTTTGTTGCTCAAAAACTTTAATAGTGTACCTAAATCTAAACAACAAAAGACTTTCTAGTTTAACCTTCAAAATGTTCCATGACCTGGCTTTATTGTATTTCCCTAAACATTTCCTGCCTGCTGCCTGCTTCCTCAGCACTTTATGTCCCCTTGTCCAATTCTAAGCTAAAACTTTACTTCTCCAAAATAGAGTGTAAGTTGCTCGAGGACAATATTGTTGTCTGTTTTATTTACTGCTGTTGTTTTAGCACCAACAATAGTGGCTGGTTCTGGGAGGTGCTGGATAAATATGTACTGAATTAATGCAATGAATCAATGACCCTTTCCTACATTTCCCTGACTCTATAACTTTGCTTATTTCTTCTCTTCTTCATGAATAAGTGTTCAACCTTCATTCAGAATCTGTTAACCATCCAACTCTCCCATTAAGCAATATCAGATAAATTGAAGGAAATCCCTTCTGTGAGTTCCAATAATTTTATATATTCTTACAATTCTTAATCACAACCTTTTTGGTCACTTTCATCTTTCAGTTAAAACTATTCAGAAATATGCATTTATTTGATGGAACTTTAAGCTCTTGAACAGAATGTCTACTGAAATTGTTTTTCTTCCTTACCTTCCTCCTCATACTAAAGATCCTAAGATACTGCTTTGCAGATAAAAGACTCAAAAAAGCACTTCATTAAGTATTTTATATTATACTGTCACTATTTCATTAAAATAGTAAAATCCTTGCAAAGATATTTCTTTCAAATGTTATTTTCATGTATCCCACTCAACTACATTTTAATGAAATAATAGTTGTTTCACTAATAGTTTCTGTATTGTTAAATACACTGGCAATAGGCTATTCAGCATTTTTGGAAACAAAAAATTATTTACATCCAAATTCATAGAATGCAGAATACCAAGAGTGAATTGTAATGTAAACTATGGATTTGGGGTGATAATGGTGTGTGCATCCAGGTTCACTGATGTTAACAAATGTTGCTCTGGTGGGGCATTTTGATAGTGGGGGAGACTATGTCTCTGTGTGGTCAAACCTATGTGAAGTCTCTGTATCTTGTGGCCAATTTTGGTGTCAGCCTAAAACTGGTCTTTGAAAAAAATACAAAAATACTGATAGAAAGAGTAAATTCTAGCATTCTGTAGTTGTTGTTAGGTGCCATCCCACTCATAGCTACCCTACCTACAACAGGCAAAACAGTATTGTTACTGCTTCTCTGTTATTCATAAGGTTTTCAATGGCAGATTGTTTTTTAGAAGGAGGTTGCTGGGTCTTTCTCCCAGCATTCTATAGCACAGTAGGGTAATTATAGGTCACAATAACCTGTTATATATTTTATGAAGAAATAGAGGAGAGGAACTCAGAGGTTTCAAGTGTAAAGAAATTATAGGACATGGAAATGCTAATTACCTTAATTTGATCAGTACACCTTGTGTAAATGTATTGAAATACAACACAATATCCAATAAACATGCATGGTTTTTATGCATTAAAAAGAAATAAAAATTTCAAAATACAGTGTATTTAAACAAATCAGAATTGAAATACCTCTTCCTTTCTTTATACTCTGCTGCCAAGTAATTTTATCACACACACACACTTGCATTCATTCGGAGAAAATCATCATCATCATCATAATCGCTAATATTTTTGGTGCTTAGGTACATTGCAGTCATTATCTTAAAAACTTACATGACAAGTAGTCCCCATTTTAAGATAAAACTTAGAAAAGATTAATAAGTTACTCATGTGCACAGCTATTAATTGGTAGATTTGAACCCAAACTCTGGGGTCTGACAGGATGTTCAGTTAGTACTGTACTATCAGCTACCCAGTAAGAAGTTATCTAGGATTTTATACCTTTTCTGTGGCCTCTTACAACAAAATCTTTTTTGCAACATCGAGTCAAGAGGACCTGAGGATGAGAAAATAGTAAAATACATTTTTGCCTTTGGTTTTAAATTCTTATACACATAATCCAAGCAACAGAACCTAGCAACACTAACATTTATTTGGCTGAGGTCAATCTCATATTCTATTTCCAAAGCATTTACAAGTTGATGTTGAAATACTATACCAATTTTTAACACAGTCATGTTCTGTTTTCTGTGTTGCTGTTTCTTCATTTTATGTATTTAAATAGTTTTACTGTTCATAGGTATGATCTTTCTTTGGGGGAAAAAAGTGAAACCAAGAATAAATGAATTGGTGATCAGTTTCCAGCACTGGTCAAAAACAGGCACATTTGTCTAATGAAGTAGATGCCTTCTGAGTTGCAGCTCTCATTCCTGACTTGCTTATTGTCCTCTAGGACCTACTCCTTGTAGAACAACGTGTTTTTCTCTACACTCCTCTTCTTTAGTTCCTATCACACAAGGTAGTAATCTATGCAGAGGAATCTTGGCATTTGCCAAACTATTTTTAAGATGTATTGGTTGTAATCAATTGAAGATTTCTGATAATAAGATCCAAATGAAGCCTTTTTTTTTTTTTTTTGGTGGTACTGGAGGGCTGAATGCACACTCTCTCATGCATGCTTTGCAAGTGCTCTACAACTGAACTGCACCCCCAAGGTATTTTTCTCTTTTTATCTTGAGACAAGGTCTCACTAAATTACACAGCCTACCTCTGGCCTCGAACTTGGATCCTCTTGCCTCTGCCTCCTGAGTTCCTGGGATTACAGATGTGCACCACTGTACCTGGCTCACATGCAGGATTTAATGAGCAAAATTCTAGTGTTCTGTTATTAAAAGTAAATTATAATGAAAACTTCAGCAGTAGATTGCCAAAAAGAAACTATGGGAAGTCCCTAGTGGATCATTCATGATTCCCCCTTGTCCCTATTTTTCATAGTTGCTCCACATGGGCGAATGATTAGGTTTATTCATGTCGTTAATATTTAATTACTCCTGGATTTGCAGATGGAAGTTCTTTCACAAAATCTCCCTTTTGCAATAGGAACTGTATGAATTGCTAGCAAGAAAGAAAGGATTCAACAGGCCTTTAAAAGCTCAGAGACCCTTATGTACAGGCATCTGTTTTTCCTGGGACATTATCAGTATCATTAGTGAATAAGGAGAATGCTGCTTCCCAAAGCATCGTAACAGAGGTTTGTTTAAATTCTTTTCTGGGAAAAGAAGTCAAAGATTACACACACACACACACGCACGCACACACACACACACACATATACACACATACATATATATACACACACATATTGAAATATATATACACACATATATACACATACACACATACATACATATGTGTGTATGCCTGTATATATATAGCCATGTAAATACATTTGATGTCTGCTATATCACAGGCATTGTACTTGCTGCTGGGAACTGAATAATGAACAAAACAATGTGATTTCTCCTGGAGCTTATAGTTCATTTAAGAAAACAGACATTAAACAAAAACAAATGAAATACATTTACAAAGCACTACACAATAAAAGAGGAAGTTAAGTATAAACACCTGCTATCATATACAGGGAGGTTTAGAAGCTTTTTTTCTCTTATTTGTTCTATAAGAAAACATAGAAATTCATTACCTTGATTGGACATTTTGTTATTTGGCCCAACAATATTATAATCATAATCCACTATTTTGCTGACACCCTCATTCTCTCCATAAGTGTTCATGGATGTTTTTGGCATTGATCCTCCCTACTTTCTTACAAGGTCAAGGAAATTCTCATTCAACAAGATGAGAAAAGTCAAATCAGTGTGTGCTTTTGACTAGTTAAGGCTGGCGTCTTTTGACCAGCTGCTCAATTTTCCTGTTGAGTCCTGCATGTATCTCTGTAAATTGTCCTCTTCTATTCACCCCTTTGGGATCCCACTTTGTCACATGCTTCCATCTGTTTACTTCCTGGCAATTTTGTTCCCACCAGCTTTTCCTGCTAATCAGTTCTTTTTTTCTTTTCTTTTCTTTTTTCTTTTCCTTTTCTTTTCTTTTTGTTCCTCATGTTTCTGAACATAATATCTCAATGTCTGGCATGATCTTCACGCTTTTCCCAGTCACCTTCCTCATCTAAACCTGTCTACTTGGCAGACAGGCACTTTGAAACTTCATATCTACTGATTCTCATGCCACTGACATATTCTTTTTTTGGCATACAAATGTCAACAGGTGGATCAAATGGAAAGAGGCATGAAAGGTTAATTCCCCAATATCAGCATCAACTGTAGGAAGTATACTTGCAGAGTATCAGCTAAGTGGAACTCCTTGAATGAACAGTGGTCTGTGACAACTATTGAATCAGAAGGTTTCTATTACAAGGAAGACAAAATTAGGTTGTTGCAATGTTATGGGTCACTGGATGGAGAACAGAGAAAGTCCTTACATGAGTGCCCTTCAAACATGGGAAACCAGTATTACGGACTTTAATGATTTAACCAAAGAATGAACAGTTGGTGCCAAAATTCAAAAGACAGTTTTTCAATCATAATTATCAGTCTTTAATCCCCATTAAGACATGGCCAATATCAATCAGCCATCACCATGATGTTGTTGTTGTTGTTGTTGTTAGGTGCCATCAAGTCAGATCCTACTCATAGGGACTCTCCATAGGATTTTCAATGGCTGATTGTTTCAGGAGTGGATTGCCTGGTCCTTCTCCCATTTTTGCAGTGCTGGGGATTGAATCCAGGGCCTCAGAGAGTGCACAGCAGAAATCTGTCAACTGAGCTAAACACTAGCCCAGCCATCACCGTAGATAAATAAAAATAAAAATTACAAATATGTTTATGTTGGAAAAGAAGTGTTCATTACACTATTTGAAAAATCAAATAATCAATGATTTTGCTTACAGAATGGAGGCTATGTAATGGATTCTTATATCAATAGATCTTTTAAAAATGTTATAAAGCTGCAAAGGAGAAGAGATTTCCTTTGTCATTCATTGCTGGTTTTACAGCAGAGAATCCTATAGTAGCAGAATTAGATTAACAAGAGAAAAGCACAGAAATGTATCTTAGTTTTACTTGACACAGATACCTTCAGAAATGGAGACCTAAAGAAACAGAGAAAACTATATTTTTAAGAACAGTTATGTCAAAGCATGATTGGTGGACAAAAGGAAAAAATCCCATGGTAATAAACTGGGGGGAGTTTAGCAAGAATTTTTTGTTCAGGTTCTTCCCTGTGTCTCTGTATCTTTGTTCCTTTGCTGTGCTTGTAGGGAAGTCTCCTCTGAAGTTAGGATCTTATGACCTTCTTTAGGGGAAGGCTAGACAATTCTTTTATGGCCTACTTCAAGGGGAGAATTGAGACAGATTCGGGAGATCTTCCTGCTTCTGCTTCTCAAATGTCAAGATACCAAATTTTAAGGTGGGGTGTCCTAAATCCTGTCAAAGTAGAAATGTGATTTGTTAATCTAAGTTGAAAAATTAAATGAGTTTGGATTTTTTCCCTTTCCTTTCCTTTCCTTTTTTTTTTTTTTTCCCCCAGTACTTGGTGTTGAACCCAGGGCCTGGGCATGCATGTTTTGCAAGTGCTGTACCACTGAGCTGCACCCCCAGCTCCTTTTTTTCACCTTTTTTGTGACAGGATCTTGCTAACTTATGCAGACTGCCTCTGGTCTCAAACTTGGGATCCTCCTGTCCTGGCCTCCCGAGTCGTTGGGATTACATCTTTTTCTTTTTTAAAAAATTCTTTTACTTCTAAGTTTCTTGATTTTACAGGGTATATTGTCAAAGAGATTAATTTGCAATGGGAGGGAATTTAAGCATGAAGTTTTTTTTTTCTTTTTTTGTTTTAGTTTTTTTCTTGAGATAGAGTCTTGCTATGTAGCCCAGGCTGGCCTTGTACTCTCCATTCTTATGCCTCAGCCCCCTGAGTGCTGGGATTACAGGCATATCCCACCAAAACAGTCAGCCATTGAAAATACTGTGGGTAGCAGAGAAGCACTGTCAGATATAGTGCCTTTTTCTGTTGTACATAGTTGCTATGAGTCAGACCTGACCAACAGCACCTAACAACAACAACAACAACAACAACAACAACAATAACAACAACAACAACAACAACTATATCCAGCTAAGAAGTTCTTTCTTAATAAAATATTTATAAGAATTTATTTGTGGAGTGATTATTTATGCTCATCTTCAAAAAACAAATTTGAAGAAACTTAGAAAAATACATGAGCTGATAAGACATAAGATACATAAATAGAAAAAGATTAAGAGAAAACAAAAACAGGAAATTAAAGCTGAAACAGGGTTAAAGTTAATGTTCATAATAATGAGTAAGATCAGTTTCCTAGTAGTGAAGACCTTGTGAGAACAAGTAATCAGAAACCTAATTCACAGATTATAGTAGTATAGGAGAGCACAGTCATTTGTGTTCTGACACCCAAAGAATATAAACAACATGCTCAACAATATTAGTTCAATTAAGAACCATTAGAATAAAAGAACTAAGAAAAGTTTACATCTTTTGTTTTAGTATCCTATACTAATTTGTTAATGTAATGACGTTATTGTAATAAATTTCTACAAACTCATTGGCTTAAAAGAACACAAGCTTATTATCTAATAATTATGGTAGTCAGAAGTCTGCAGTAAGTCTTATGATGTTAAAATTAAGGTGTCAGCAGTGCTGTGATTCTTCTGTAGGCTCCAGGAAAGAATTTGTACCTGCAGCCATACCACTGTGGCATCCAATCCCATCAGATCTTGGAAACTAGGCAGGGTGGGGCCTGTTTAGTGCTTGGATGGGAGACCAAGTGGGAACACCAAGTGCTGTAGGCTTGAGAGAAGGACCTGGCAGCCTACTCCCAGAAAACAATCAGCCATTGAAAACCCTATGAATAGCAGAGAAGCATGACAATAATGTTTCATCTGTTGTACATAGGGTCTCTGATTTGGACACTGACTCGATGGCACATAACAACAACAATTTTCCATCTTCTAGAATCTACCTGCTTTTCTTGGTTATTGGTCCATCACTCTGACCTCTACTCCTATCACTAAATCTTCTCTGACTTCACCCTTCTATCTCCCCTTATAAGGATCTTGTGGTAACAGGGCACCCATCCACCATGATGATTCTTTCCTCATCTCATGATCTGCACATCTCTTTTTGTCACGAAAAGAACATATTCCAGGAATTGAGATATGGTAATCTTAGGGGATGATTATTCAGCCTACCGTTCCTGCCCTAATATAGATAGGTGATTGGATGATAAAACATCTATATATGCAGCTCTTTGAGTCTCTAATCTTAAAAAATGGAGAAAAATGAATTTTATGGTATCTAGACAACTCTCCATTAATATGATGTATCTTAGTGGATATTTTAATTAATATTAGGGGTGAAACAACCTTAGGCTTTGCTCTCTAATAATAGCTGAAATATAGATATTCCAGGCTGATGGTTAAGGGCTGATCCAGTAATTTTGCCTTGCAGGGAAACAGGTGATATCTCTAACACGTTAACATAGGCTGCCACCATCTTTAGAACGTAGATGTCTACTTAGAGCATTTAATTCAGTTTTGGCCTTGGTGAACACAGGAAAAACAAATAATGGAGACCCCAAATTTCTATGTGATAGCAGATTTTTAGTTTGCATCTTTTAAATAGATAAAGCAGAATACCTATTACATCCATTAAAATTCCCAGAAAAGCAAATTAATTGATGCAACAATTTAACTGAGGACCCTCTATGACAAACTTTTTGCAAAATATGCCCTCTCCATATGGAAATAAACTCATTTAAAGGCTTTTTAAAATCAATATTAAGGGATGATTGTCTAAAATGATGGCATGAATAATTTCACCTAGATATGAGGCATTCATTTGCACAGTATCCAGATTAGTTAAATTGAAAGAACAACTGTCTACTATGTCAACTCTAATTATAAGACAATAAAAAGACCTTGTCATCAGCTTGCAGAAAAATACTAACATCTCTTCTCTGGAGTAGAGTATGAAGTGATGAGGCCAACTAAAATGATCCCAAATCTTTAATAAATGCATAAAACTTCAGAGTACATTCATATTTTACCACTATGAAAGGAAAATCTGTTCTGATAGCTCAAGTTCTCATTTTGACTTTAAGCCAAGGGTAACTGCTCTCAGTATATATATTTTATCTTACAACCTGCCTTTTTTCTGAGTTAAAGTCCAACAAAACATCAATAAAAACTGAAAATAGTTGTCTATAAATTGGCATGGTGGTAGATAGAGTGTGAACAATAGTCAAAAGCAGTAGTTGTGTTTAAGCTGCTGATCCACAAGGGGAGTCTTTCTTAACTTGGACTTGGAATTTATCAAATGGACCCTGGCTTTCCATTTTATAAGGAATTAGATGAATAGTTTTAGAGAAATTGCCTATTAATCTAAACTCCTTGCTGTTTTGTTGGCAAGTTAGCTTGTTTCTGCTTGCTAAGCAGATGTCTAGAGAACTGAACCCTAACTTCCCCTTCTTGCAGAGACCTCCTATCTTCAGAAGTTATTCATTTGAGGGTCTCACATACTTGACATCTGAGACGGGTAACATTTGCATAAGATTACAGAGTGGGAATAGACACTCTTGATGATCCCTGAAAATTGATATCCTCTTTCCTAGAGGTTAACTTGAAGGTGGAACTGGGGAAAGGTTTACTTTTGGCCAACATTTCAGAACTGGCACCTCCAGGGAGGTGGGCTGTTTGCAATTATCAAATCTATAGACAGAAAGGGCTGGGATATAACTCAGTTGGTAGAGCACTGCACTGCAGTTCTGAGGTCCTAAGTTCAATTCCCAGCACCGCAAAAATGGGAGAACAACCTGGCAATCCACTCCCAAGGCAATCCCGAAAACAGTCAGCCATTGAAAACCCTGTGAGGGTCACTATGAGTCGGATACTGACTTGACAGCATCTAACAACAACAACAATAGAAAATGTGTGGCACTTGGCACATTTAGTTTCATTTGGGTCCTTAGATGAATTCAAGGATAGCAGGAGAAGTACCACTGGACATCTTTTATTACTGCAGGCACATTAATTTTTATATTACATTAGAAGGCATATGAGTTTGATAGGGCTGCTCTAATAAATTACCATAGATAGGTAGCTTAATATAATTTTTCTTTCCTTATAGTTCTGGAAAACCCATAAGACTCTTGCTCTTTTTCTATTTCTTTCCATTATTCTTTGACTTTCTTTTATAGAAAACTTCCTTCAAAAGAGAATTTAATAGCTTTATAATGTAATTATAGAATAAAAGTATTTTGTCTTTTAACCAGTTTCAACTTTGAAAACGTGATCTTGGTTAGGCTATTGCTTAGACCAATCCAAGTCGCTTTGATGGGCTATGGCTAAGAGCAAGATATGAGGAATTGAGGTCTTACTTTATGAAGAGAAGGGTAGAAATGTCCACCACCCTCACCCCAAAAACAAGGGCTACTTGAAGCAGCAGTCAAGAAGTCAGAAGACATAATTGCATTGGGAAAAGCAGTTTCAAAAGACCTTGTTAAAGGGTTGAAAAGTAAAGATGTCACATTGAAGACAAAGGTGTGCCTGACTCATGCCATGGTATTTTCAATAGCATCATATGTTTGTGAAAGCTGGATGTAGAATAAGGAAGACAGGAAAAGAATTCATGCTTTTGACTTGTGGTGCTGAAGACGAATATTGAATATACCATGAACTGACAAATGAACCAACATATCTGTCCTAGAAGAATTGCAACCAGAGTGCTCTTTGGAAGCAAGGATGGTTGGACTGTGTCTTACATATTTTGGACATGTTGTCAGAATGGACCAATCCCTGGGGAATGACATCATGTTTGGGAGAGTGGTCAGTCAATTAAAAAAAAGGAAGACCCTCAAATGGATTGACACAGTATCTGCAGCAATGATCTTAAACACAAAAAAGATCATGTACATGGCACAGTGTTGAGTAATTTTTTTTCTGTTTTTCATAGGGTCACCATGAGTTGGACCCAACTTGACAGCACCTAACAACAAGAACAATAACTTCAGCTACCAAATATTTCTTTTCCTATGATTTTACCTAGGACCAATTTATTTGGTAACTTACTACTATTATTGACTAAATTATGTCCCCCACACCAAATTTCCATGCTGAAATCCTAACCCATGTGCCTCAAAATGTGGCTGTATTTGGACAGAAGGTATTTAAGGAAGTAATTGCAGTTCATTGAGGTCATTGGGGGTGGCTCTTAATCCAATAAACTGGTGTCCTTCTGAGAGGAAGTGTGAGAAGGATGTGGCAATCCACTCCCAAAGCAATCCCAAAATAATTAGCCATTGAAAACCCTATGAGGGTCGCTATGAGTTGGACATGACTTGACGGTACCTAACAACAACAACTATGAGAGGAAGTGATTAGGACACAGATAAGAACAGTGAAAAGACTATGGGGGTGACAATGGGAGAAGATAGCCATGTACAAGCCAAGGAGGGAGGTTGCAGATGGAAACCAGTCATGGTGACTTCTTGATCTTAGACTTGATCATTGAGGCTACACATTAGTTCTATACATATCTGTAATATTTTGTTATGTTTGTCAGTGAACCCCCTTTTTTGTACATTCTAGTTTGACTTTCATATCTGCCTCTTGCAACCTAATGTCCTGACCACTATCACTCCTAAGAATGTGACTGACTGCTTCTCTCCACCTCATCTGAACATGTGTTTAACAGTCATATCCTCGTGAATTGCCACTCAAAAATTCATGACTGTTTTCAATGTGTCAAAGTTGCACTACAGTGTCTGCTTCCTATTTCTCCTTTTCAAGGGTATAGGGGCTCGCCTGGTGGATTTACAAGCCTGAGTGCCAGGCTTAGCTTTCAGTCATAGAGGCAAGTAAGTATGCATTACACAATGGGGCTTAGACATTGTTTTCTCTAAATAAGAAGTCAAAGTATTTGAGCAAGAGATGATGACATTGGTAATTTATGAAGATATATTTGATGAAGGTCTGTGAAATGAATCTCAAGAGAGTGAATTAAGAAAAACAATAATGAAAATTTTACATTAATCTATTTGTAAGAATACAGGGATTAGATTTAGGGAGCTACTGTGGGAATAAAAATGAAAGAATGAACAAAAATTCAATATTATACTTATTTTAATTATGTAACTCCAGCACACTTATCCTTGGTGGCTTCCCAGAATCCACCTTAATCTGTGATCTTAATCTGTGCTAATTAGATTGATGTCACTTATTCATTCATCATATAAGTCATTCCGGAGCACCCTCTATACACTAAACTTTATGCAAGATATTGGAGACAATGATGAAAAATGTGATCTTGAATTTTGTAGAGTTTATGATCTTTTAGGAAGGGTGGACCATCGATTACTAACAAAATGTTGTAAGGAATGTTATGATGAGAAGTACAGAGAACACTGTGTTAATTAAACAGAAAGACCTGATGTGATTTGGTGCTAAGAGCAGTCTTATCTTGAAAGTAATGGTAAGCGAAGAGTCTGGGACAGGAATCAGATAGTTGAAGATCTTGTATACCATAAAAGAAAACCTTATATCTTGTATACCATAAAATAGGAGTTTTAAACAGATATGCTTTCTTCAGATACTTATTTTTAGATGATCATCTTAGTTATACTAAAAAGGATGGAGATAAGCCTAAAAGAATGAACCATTAGAGGCTGGTTCAATAATTCAAATGAAAGAAGATTGTATCTTGGACTAGGATGAAAGTAGGTATGGAGACAAGTGGGAGCAGATGTGTTTATTTCATAGACTAATCAGGTCTTTGTGACAGACTGGATTTGGGGATGTGAGGAAGAAAGTTATCAATGAATATTCCTCCTTCAGCAATCAAACAGTACTTATTCTCTTCTGGAGGCTTCCCTGTGAAATGTTAATCCCCTCAGTCCCCCCAATTCTACCACAAATTCAAATACTGCTCATTTCTTAAAAGCAATCTCACATCTTAATTATCAAAGATGCCTTCTTCTACTGCTCAAGTTCACTCCAGTGGCTTTTGCTTTGAACTTCCTGAGCATCTATTGTCTGTTTTCTTCTTTTGGCATTTATATACATACTATCTTACACTATTTATTATTTCATGTATATGCCAGATTATAGGATATGTTGATAATGTCTTTTCTTTCTTTTACTTCCTACAGAGTTTCTGGCATAGTTGCATATACTTAATAGGTACACATTAAATGCTTACACAAAAGTGGATCGATGAGCAATGGGTGAATTATGTACAGTTTTAACAGTGAACAAAGCAGGAAACTTCAGAAGAAAATAATGTCATTTCACAATCTAATGTTACTTTTCTTCTTAACTATCAGTTACAATGTCCAGTTTTACTGGAATTTTGGTATCTCATTGTTTCATTAGTACTTAATCCTTATTACATTATCTTCATTTTGCTTTTGTGATTTATTCCATTTATTATCATTCCTCAACTCTGACTCTCACATTTTGTAATATTTAATTCCACATTCATTTTCAATATCTATTACTTAATGTATATAGCTATCATTTTGACCTTTTATTCACCCAGATTTTTCTTTAAACCTTGCCAAAGATCAACTCTGAATTGATTTCTTTTCCTGAATAGATTTGAGTTCTGCAATAGATGCCTGCAGACAAGATTCAATTCTATAACAATTTCACAAAATCTGGGAAGTCCAGGCCTGTTCCTATTGCCTCACTGAGCAATGTCAGAGGTGAGAGTTGAAGGTTGTGAGAAGATGGCAATGAGATAACGCTTCAGGGTGTAAGAATCACTATAAACTAGAGCATATGTCAGAGCACAATTGATTTCTCTTTTCTAGGGTTGTTTCTCAGCTTCATGTCATAGAACTTATCTGTTTTTACTCCCATTTTATGACATAGTTGGAGGATTTTCTGCACAAATGCGTGTGTGTGTGTGTGTGTGTGTGTGTGTGCTTTCTACATTGGGTCATAACTATTTCTTCTAGAAGGGTCATTTATGAGAGTCACAAATGAACATTATAGATGAAACATAATTATCAAATTGTGAGCACTGTGATCATTGGGATAGTGCTCTAGCATAGGCCTGGTATTCAGTCTGATAATGCAACTCTGCAAATATATATGTGAGTAATTTATATATTTTACATATATTATATAAATTAAAAATCATGAAACTAATCCAGATGAAATATAAAGACATTTAAAAATTGACTCCCATCAATTTTTTAAGGTTTAATTATATTTAAAAAATGAAATTAAGATAATTATTTCTCCATTTATAAGGTGTGAGGGTTATAGAATCACAGGGTTGGGGAAAATCTTCACTCTTATCTTGATACTGTGTTTCTATTGATACAGCCCAGGTTTGTTTATGGCTCATTTTTATCTTAAATTCAATCTAAACCACATCCTTTAAGTAAAAAGAGAGGACAATATATATAGAGGGAGAGATAGGCACATAAAAATATACTTTCCAAAAATTTATTACAGTGCTGGCACTAAGCAAGACCTTTTGTTTTTTAAGCTTGTCTTATTTTTTGTTGGTTGGCTTTGACACAAAGTCCTTCTACGTGTCACTTCTGATTTCAAACCAGTTAAGTATGGACAATTATTTATGCTTTTCATATATCTTTAGATCTGGATTCTGTCATTAACTGTATTTCCCCTCCTCCTCACATTCATGATGACTAGCACATATCAAATGATTGATAAATATTTTGAACAAGACAGATTTATCAACAGATCCAATAGACATTTGCTCAGATTTTCCTCCATTGACTGAGAACTTCCATAACTCAGAACTTCTTTATACATATTTGCATTTCCATGTATAATCCTGTTCTAGATAAAGCACATTTTATAATGCATTACTATATATGAGAGAGAATAAATACTTGAGGGGAATTTACACACCATGATCAGAACCAACCTAGCGCTATGGGTACCTATAGTTCTGTTTTTTAATTCTGTATCATTTTCCTCCTGATACCCACACTTTTGGAGATTTGAGGAAATATACCTCTTTCTCGATCATGTAGTCCTGCTGTCAGCTGGCAAGTAGTACCAAGTTCCTTCTCTCTTCCCTGCCTGAGTCTTAGTTACCAGAGCTGGTTAGAGGACTTCCAAGCTATTTTAGAACAAGAGCTGACAGAAAGAGTTCTTTTCTCTTCCTGGGTTACATCTAGGTGAATAGAGCCTGCAAGTAACAGTATTTTTTTAAACATTTTGTCAAAAGGTTGATTAGAGACACAGAAGTTGAAACAAAGAAAAGCACTTTAGAGATCAGTTGAAGTTCAGAGGGTGTCACAATTTCTGTTTCCAGTTTTTCTACCTTTCCTGTTATTTGTTCAAACAACTCCTTGGATTTCTTTTTGACTAAAGCTAGTTTAAAATAGGTTTCTGTCATTGGCAACCAAAAAATTTTTTTAATTAAAATTAAAAAACCAACCAGAAATTTAAGAACACTGCAATGAAAAAAAATCTACACATATGAATATTAGTTGCATAGGTATTTTCAGAACTGAACTTGAACAGCATTGGAGATCATTGTATAAATGGTAGGATCCTTTGGGAATCTCTCTGATTCCCAGGTGTTTTGCCCATCTGCTGTCAGTGAGCCTTACTTTCTGAGTTATGTGTACCAGTCAAGATTTAATCAGATAAGCAGAACCACGGGACCTCTCTCTCTCTCTCTCTCTCTCTCTCTCTCTCTCTGTGAGTGTGTGTGTGTGTGTGTGTGTGTGTGTGTGTGTGTTAACTATTTTGCCACAGGGATTTGACCTAATACAATTGTGGAACTGATCAAACAGCAACAGCTGATAAAGCTGGTATTTTGTGTTTAATGATGGAACTTGAAGTTCCAAGGAAAGATAGTTCGGAAAGAAAGGTGGGTACAGAATACTGGAGAGCAAGACCATGCTGGAAACCCACAACACACTGGTGGAAGAATATGAACAGGCCCATGAGTTTGGACTGAAATCCTGGTCAGTTCTTGTTACCTGTGACCTGGGTGGTGTGTGTATCTGGCAAAACTCAGAGCTCTTTGTCATAGAGCCAAACCACACTCCTCTCCAGGAGTTGGAAATGCTAAAGGACAATATGAGAAAGATTGCAGAGTTGCAGGCCTGGCTATTACCTCCTAATCATGAATGGAGCCAGAAGATAAGCAACAAAATGACTACTGCTTCATGTCCACCTTAAAATCGTTCACAAGAACCTCTCTTGTGGACCCTCTAATAAAATAAAGGGCAAAGGATTCTAAAATATATAGATCAACCTAAGTTTAAGTTGATACAAAGCTACCATAACATCAAAATCATTGAAAGGACTAAATATACTTTAAAGAAGCTAAAAATATACACTATATGGGTGTGTGTACGTGAATGTGTTGGGAAGGAAGTGGTGGTGTGAGACTAGGATAGGAGTAGGGAATAGGTGTTAATGAAAGAAAGGCATATTAGTGAAGCAGAAAGCCAACTTGCTGCAACTTCCATATTGGAATCACTGTGGAGTGATTTCTTACTGTGTGCACGGAGGCACCTTATTCACTAATGCTTTGATGAAATTTTTTCTTAAATGTTATAAATACAGTTTACTATATAACAATCGTGCATTAGGAAATATTGGTCAACAATAAATCACATATTGGTGCTGTTTCTATAAAATTGTATCACCTGCTGACATAGTAGCTGTCTTAGTTTGTGTAAGTATACACGATGATTCTTCCACAACTACAAACCCACACAAGAACACATTCTTCAGAATGTGTTCCCAACATTAGGTGATGCTTGTTTGTATTTGGAAGAGTGAACAGGTAACCTCAGAATTTCCTGAGGAAATATATTTCACTTCCTAGTAATTGCTGAAGTTTACCAGGCTATTCTCTTTTGAAAGGTATAAATAGAATTTCATGATCATAGTATTTTATTTGATTCAGGGATGAGTGTTTTGGCTACTGAGTGGGAATTTTTGACATCTTAAAACTACTTCAGTTTGTTCTAGTTTTAATAAAACAAGTAGCCTTAAGGGTTTTCTTTTAAATTACAAGCCATGTGCTTTTGGAGGGAAACTCAATCCATATATTTTTGGCTCGTTTATACTTAAATCATTAACATGTACTACTGGAAGAGTGTTCTGTGCTTAAACCCTTCATGTTAAAACAGAAATCTTTGCTTTTCTAAGAGTAAGGAAACTTGGAGACCAAGGATCTAAATCCTGTTTGAAAACTGAATTCCAAGAAGTTATGATAGGTTCTTTATTCATATTTTGTTGTCAGAACTGTCAATCTCTTTGCTGTTTTTTTTTTTTTACCTAGCTTAATTATTATTCCATTTTTGGATGTTCTCCATCCACATTGATTTGGCTAAAGATTATTTTTACATTATTATCCCATCCATATCCTTTTTTCAGTTGTTCTACTTAAATTACTATTAAAATGGTTTTAGTTTTATTTGTTTTCTGATTCCAGAGTGCCTATTGATTGCAGAAAGAGCACTTTAAATTTATTTTTCAACTTTATATATTTTAAAGATTAAATTTATTGATTAAAGTATGTAAATAACAGTACCTAAATTTTGAAACATTGATTTTTTCAGAAATTATTTTCCACACCATTATATTTCACTGTAAAATGAAAAAAGAATCAAATTTTATTCTTCCTGAAATATTTTCTTTCAAAATTCTAATCTTAAAATTGTGTCATTTTAATGTACTACTTTTTGAAGAAAAAAGTTTCAAAATTTACAAAACAAAAACTAGAAGTATATTACAATAGAGCTGGGCACGGGGTGCATGCAGGTAGTCACAGTAACTGAGGAGGTGAAGGCAGGAGGATCACAAGTTCAAGACCAGAGGCAGTCTGTATAATTTAGCAAGACCCTGTCTCAAAAAGTAAAAACATGGGCTGAGGGTACAGCTCTGTGGTACAGCACTTGCAAAGGATGAAACTACAAGGACCTCTATTCAACCCCTGGAACCAAAAAAAAAACAGTACATTACAATAAAACAGCATATCATATATGTTCGAGCATTTTAATTTATTTTTCTCTGATACACAAACGTACATCTATATACACAGATATACATATATAATGTATGCACATTTACATTTATATATTTAAATACATACATACATACAGAAGTACTGTACCCATACACATATATATTCTGTTCAGTTTGGTACATATGTATATATTAATATTACATGTTTTCTTTTATATATGTGTATATGTGGCTACCCCCCACACTTCTGTCAGTTTGCTGCACTGTGGGGTCTTGTGTGTTGTGATGAGGCTGAGAGCTCTGCCACTGTAACCTCGGACATGAGCAAGATTACCCATAGTGGACAGGTTTTCACCTGAGCTTCCAGACTAAGACAGACTAGGGAGTAGGACCTGGCAAGCAACTTCCCAAACAACTAGCCATTGAAAACCCTATGGATAGCAAAGAGACACTGTCAATATAGTGCCGGAAAATGAGGCCCCCTGGTTGGAAGGCACTCAAAAGACTGCTGGGGAAGAGTTGCCTCCTCCAAGTAGAGTCTACTGTGATGATGGAAATGGAGTACAGCCCCAGGGTGCTCAACTTGCTGATGTGGCACAACTCAAAATGAGGAGAAACAACTGTAAACATCCATTAATAATTGGAATATGGAATGTATGTAGTATGAATCTAGGCAAATTAGAAATTGTTAAAAGAGAAATGGAGCACATAAACATTGACATTCTAGGCATCAGCGAGCTAAAATGGACTGGCATAGGCCATTTTGAGTCAGACAATCATATGGTCTACTATGCTGGGAATGATAAACTAAAGAGAAATGGGGTTGCATTCATCATCAAAAAAGACATTTCAAGATCTATCATGAAATACAACGTTGTCAGTGATAGAATGATATCCATATGCCTACAAGGAAGGCCAGTTAATATGACTATTATTCAAATTTATGCACCCACCACTAAGGCCACAAATGAAGAAAGGGAAGACTTCTATCAGCTTCTGCAATCTGAAATAGATCAAACATGCAATCAAGACATACTGATAATCACTGGTGACTGGAACGCAAAGGTTGGAAACAAAGAAGAAGGCTCAG
>VMDO01020782.1:0-36978 GCA_007922755.1 Pedetes capensis
ATTTCTTTATTGTAAACTTTATGGAAGTATTTTTCTTTTAAATTAAATGCATGTGCAATTTTGAGAAAAGTAAAAGTTAATGGAAAGTGAACGAAAAGTTAAGAGGGCTTAGAATATTCTGGGTTTGGGGCAGGAACACAGGCATGAGGACTTGGAGGAGGAGGAGGCCACAGGATGTTAGTGATGAGGTAGGAGGACTGTCACCTCTAAATGCTGCACCCCCAAATATGTCACAATGAATATATCTCCCTTCACCCTGTTTGGCTCTCAGGAAGGCTGATTACTGATGACAGGTAAGATCTCTCATAAGCAGAGGGACAACCTAAGACAGGCACAGTCGTGGAGAGGCCATCAGGAGAGGCAGGGCTGCCTGGAAAGGCCAAGATGCCCACCTTACTAAAGTTGTTGTTGTTAGGTGCCATTGAGTCGGTATCCAACTCATAGTGACCCTCATAGGGGTTTCAATGGCTGACTGTTTCAGGATTGCCTTGGGAGTGGATTGCCAGGTCCTTCTCCCATTTTTGCGGTGCTGGGAATTGAACTCGGGACTTCAGAGACTGCAGCGCAGCACTCTACCAACTGAGCTAAATCCCAGCCCACCTTACTAGAGGGAGAGGCATAAATGCCCACCTGTTCACTGTGTCCTTTGTTTGTCATTGAGAAGGCTTACTGGTGCTTGCAGTAAAACGAGTTTCTGAAAACACTAACTAATGTCCTGGTTCCTGGAAGGCCACTTATCGATTATCTCTTGTGATTTGGAAGGAATATCCGGAGAGTCTGCCCTGCCCTAATATTACCTCCGATTGTTAAGAGAAAGAGATTAGAGAAACAATGACCAGGTTAAAAAAGTTCATACATTTTTTTTCTGTTCTGTAATTGTTACTAAGAAATAAAGCTGAGATGTAAGGAGGCGAGGAGAGAGCCTTAGTAGCTTTCAGCCGAAGCTCACGAACATTCTTGGCTGTCCGTCTCATTGAATTTGTTGCGGAACCTTGTAACTACAGAGAACCAGGAGATGAGATTAGGAAAAAGGAAGCTCAGTGTGCCAAGCAATAGAATTTGGACCAAAACAAATCTTCTGAACGTCAATGAGTGTGTTAGGCAGCTTTCTATCACTGTAACAAACGCCTGAGCTAATCAACTTGTAAAGGCCAAAGGTTTATTTTGACTCAGACTTTTGGAAGTTCCAGCTCATGCCCAGTTGGCCCTGTTGCTTTGGTCCCATGGTGAGCTGGCACATCATGGCGGGAAGGTGTGTTGGAGCAAAACCACCCACTTCATGGCCAGGAAGCAAAAGAGAGGAAGAGGAAGGAACAAGGGACCCACAATCCCACTTGAGGCCACAGCTCCTATTGGCTCCAAGACATCCCTCCCTCATAAATGTTCCACCATCTCCCAATAGTGCCACCCAGGGACCAAACCCTTAACACCTGAGTTTTGGGGGACATTCAAACTCTTGCAGTGAGTTAGCCCAGTGGCCTTGATAATTAACGTACCTGAGTCATTTCTCTGTAAGGAAGCTACCTGGCCTCTTGGAAGAGCAGGGTTACAGCCAATCCAATTTCATCAGTGGATCAGATAAGGATGTCTGGCTCTGTTTGGACTGTGGTTATGCTTATTTGTTGTTGTTGTTAGGTGCTGTCGTTGAGTTGTGTCTGACTCATAGCAACCCGCATAAAGTTTTCAATGGCAGATTATTTCGGGATTGCCTTGGGAGTGGGTTGCCAGGTCCTTCTCCCATTTTTGCCGTGCTGGGAATCGAGCTCAGGACCTCAGAGACTGCAGAGCAGTGTTCTACCAACTGAGCTAAATCTCAGTCCCACTGGTGTATGGTTGTTTTGCATTCCTGGGAACTGAACCCAGGGCCTCACACATGCTAGGCAAGCACTCTACCACTGAGCTACATTGCTAGCTATGCTTATTTAGGATGTACCTATTTCTCCTCTTTCACAAAAGAGGTAAATAGGAAGTTGATAATAATTAAACAGAGACAAACACATTGTGAGATTTTGCTACTAAGGTTGAGTTTGAAGGATTAAATACAATAGACCTCTCAGGGGCTCAACACTATTACCTGTGTGACATCCGATGAGCTATTTAACTCCTCTGTGCTTCTGTTTCTTCATCTGTAAAATGTTAAAACAATGCCCAAGTCATAGGGCTGCTGGGGGGTGTTGATGAGTTCATAAACATGAAGTGTCTAGGACAGTACTGGCTTGTCGCAAGTGCTATTATTAATTAATTAATTAATTTATTATTATTATTATTATTTTTGCCGTACTGGGGGTTGAACCCAGGGCCTCATGCTTGCATGCTCTCTGCAAGTGCTGGACCACTGAGCTGCTCTCTCAGCCCATTTTTTACTTTTTGAGACAGGGTCTCGCTAAGTCGTGCAGACTGCCTCTGGTCTTGAACTTGTGATCTTCCTGCCTTCGCCTCCCGAGCCACTGGGATTATAGGCATGTGCCACTGCGCCCGGTGATGTAAGTGCTATTTAAGAGTTTACGATTATTACCAGGCACTACCTGGCTGTGCCATGGTAAGAATATCTGAGAAAAAAATCTACAGAGGGTCCAAATAGCATGACACAAAACAATATTTCAGCATGAAAAAGAGGGATGAGAAATATACTGCCGATCTTGGCAACTAGGAGAAAGCATCTGAAAGCAATTGAAGGAGAGTTAATAAAGCACAATCGGGTCAATTACCTGTGAACAATGGCCTAATCAACTGGGCCATCATGAAACACTGGCTTCGGGCAGAAGGCTCAGAGGAAGAAAGGGGAGAGGGGATGAGAGGGAAGTGGAGGGCAGAATAAGCTCTTATGGACAATTCGGGTCTTCGTGAAAGTGAGCCAGCGGCATGAGCTAAATACTACAGGGGGCCAAAGCCACATCTGGACCTGGTAACCCGCGTGCTGAGCAGCAGAGCACGCTGCATTATTCCATTTCCTCTGGCTCTCGCTGGGCCCAGTTAAAATGGCTGCTCAGACTTTCTTTTTGTTACGTTTCCAAAATTCACATGCTGGAGAAAGTGGAGAGGAGCGCAGCAATCTTGACTTGGAGTTGGGAAGAAACGAGGAGCATGGAAAATTGACAAGAGGCACCGAGACCAGCATGATGACGGCTTGATGACAAGGCCAATGTCAGGAGGAGAGAGGCGTCCATTGTTCCAGCCAGCCAGACCCTGGAAGAAGAGCCCACGCTCTAATGTGCCCGCAGGGCAGTCAGACTGAACCTGAGGCCTGACCTGCCCCAGGGAGGCGTTTGCTGGTGCCACCAGGGCCGGGGGAGGTAGGTGCTGTGCTGGAGTGTCATGGGTCTGTCAGCTGCCTCCAGGGCTGGCTTTGACATGAACGTGAACTCAAAGTTGCTCTGAAAAAATACCACGGCCAGTTACGACCAGCTCAGACCAGTCCACCCTCACTCCTTCTCTGGTGTAGATTTTGCTTCCTGGTCCAGAAGCCAGGAACTGCTGGAAGATCGTGCTAACTTTTTTTTTTTTCTTTTTTTGCGGTACTGGGGGTTGAACCCAGGGCCTCATGCCTACATGCTTTGCAAGTGCTGGACCACTGAGCTGTGCCCCCAGCCCATTGTTTTTACTTCTTGAGACAGGGTCTCACTAAGTTACATAGATGTCTCTGGTCTCAAACTTGTGATCCTCCTAGCTCCCCCTCCCAAGCCGCTGGGATTACAGGCATGCGCCACCGTGCCTGGCACATCGTGCTAACTTTGTACTGGACTCAAACCAAACTCAGGAGCATCTTCATTGCAGGCAGCCTGTAGCCACCTCAGGCTGACTGGTGATTGGAGTTCCATCCTCACCGTTCTTCCAATAGGGGGTGGAGACCTCTTCCGCTTGAGTCTGCACTCATTCCATTTCGCCGGAAGCCACCGAGGAGTCACATTTACTGCCATGAGAATGTGAGATCTAAGCAAGCAGGAGTCTTGCGTTTAGCTCAGTTTGCAGAGTGCTGCTCTGTGCTCTCCGAGGCCCTGAGTTCGATCCCCAGCACCACCAAAAATGGAAGAAGGCCATGGCAGCCCGTTCCTGAAACAATCAGACATCAAAAACCCTATGAGGGTCACTATGAGTTGGACCTGACTCCGTGGCACCTAACAACAAGAAGAAGAAGCAAGCAGGGGGAAGAGGAAGAGCTGGTGTAGGGCAGGAAACAACATGCCAGCCTGTAGAAGGGCTTGTCAGCCTGGCCAGTGTGTTCTGTTGTTGCTGTTGTTAGGTGCCGTGGAGTCCGACTCATAGCAACCCTCTGTACAACAGGGGAAACACTATTGTCAGTGCTTCTCTGCTGTTCATAGGGTTTTCAATGGCAGATTGATTTTTGGGAGGGGGTTGCCAGGTCCTTCTCCCAAGCCTACAGCTTCTGGTGTTCCCAGGCGGTCTCCCATCTAGGTACTAACCAGGCCCGGCCCTGCTTAGCTTCCGAGATCTGACGGGATCGGATGCCACAGGGCTACCGCTGCAGTGTGTTCTGTTGTTGTTGTTGTTGTTAGGTGCCGTCGAGTCGGTATCCGACTCATAGCGACCCTCATAGGGTTTTCAATGGCTGACTGTTTCGGGATTGCCTTGGGAGTGGATTGCCAGGCCCTTCTCCCATTTTTGCGGTGCTGGGAATTGAACTCGGGACCTCAGAGACTGCAGCGCAGCGCTCTACCAACTGAGCCAAATCCCAGCCCAGTGTGTTCTGTAGTCACATCAAATGTCACTCTCTCAGAAATCTTTCCCAACTTCAACCCCCTTTCTGAAGGGGACTCTCCCTGCACTCCCAGAGGCAGTGACTTCATGAGGTACCTCTTCAATGATCTAGTGGCTCCCACCTCATCCCCTCTTTCTTTTTTCTTTTTTCTTTTTTTTCAGTACTGGGGGTTGAACCCAGGGCCTCGGGCTTGAATGCTCTGCAAGTGCTGGACCACTGAGCTGAGTCCCCAGCCCATTTTTTTGACTCTTTGAGACAGGGTCTCGCTAAATTATGCAGACTGCCTCTGGTCTTGAACTTGCGATCCTCCTGCCTCCACATCCCGAGCTGCTGGGATTACAGGTGTGCAGCACCATGCCCGGCCGCTCATCACCTCTTCATAGTCTTCCCCTGTCCCTGAATGCAAGATTCTGGAGTTGAATGACAGTTTCCCAACCCCTACAACAGAGCCTGGCATTGAAGGACTTTTTGTTTTTGAATGAACAAAAAGCAGATCTCTGTGGTGGGAGGGTTTTGAATGGCTGATCACCTGCATCCTTTTTGTCAGGAAACCTGTCACCCTGGCCTCACCCTGAAGGAAGCAGGTGGGAAAGACGAAGGCAGCATGCGCCTAGGAATATTATTTAAGAATGTCCTCGTGGGAGGCGGAGGCAGGAGGATCACAAGGTCGAGGCCCAAGGCAGTCTGTGAAACTTAGTGAGACACTGTCTCAAAAAGTAAAAAACGGGCCGGGGTGCAGCGCAGTGGTCCAGCACTTGCAGAGCATGCAGGCATGAAAAAAAAAATGTCCTCATTTCAGTGGGTTTCATCAAGGTGTCTAGGAAAATATGGACATTTGCTTTGAGTGAAGACATCAAAGAGCAAGAGGATGAGATGGGAGAAGCGGTGCTCAGAACTTGCGCCAGCCAGCCTTCTGCCTCAGCGGAAGTCAAGTTCAGGAAGGAAAGGTTTATTCTGGCCTTGGTTTGGAGGTATTTCTCTATGGTCACCTGGCTCTGTTGTTTCCGGTCCTGTGGTGAGGCTGTGCATCTTGGCAGGGAGCGGGCGGTAAAGCTAAGCCTTCTGCCTCGTCGTGGTTGGAAGAGTGGCAGGCGGAGAGGGTCAAGGGATGAAGGGCCACCTTCCAGGCATGCCATCTGTGCCTACTTCCTCCAATGAGGCCCTGCCTCCTGGAGTTCCACCTCCTCCCCACTGCCTGCTCAGCAATGACTCGGTCAGTGGGTGACTTCACGGGTGAGGCCAGAGCTCTCCTGATCCAGTCACCTGCCAAAAGGCCCCAACTCTACCTACTGCGCTGGGGACCAGCCGTCACCCCGAGATGGTGTCGGGGGACATTTCAGGTTCAACCCATAACAGAACCCAGGCTAAGTCAGAGGCTCAAGCGTTCTCTTCGGAGAGGAGGCCTGCAGCTGTCCAGGGCAGGGCTAGTCAGCCCGATGCCCAGGTGGGGCCCGGCTCCCTCCTCGGCTCTGCATCATTTCTGATAGCGCCCTGCATGTGCTCTGAAGGTGGCTGTCTCACGTGCTAAGTCCTGCATTCAGCCTCGGGTCAGGTTCCATCCACTCCCTTCCTTCCCTCCCCACAGTAACAAGAGTTTGCTGAGAAGAGGATCGGGTTCCTGTCAGACCCTGTAGGAGGCTATTGTACTTCCGAGTTCAGAAACCATATAAGAAAACCACCAATGATCCTTGGGTTTCATGATTCTCTCAAGGTCCTTTGTGTTTCTTAATGTTCGTTACCCACCAGGGTTTAGGGCCATTGTTACAGAGAGCGATGGGTCCCCACCATGTCATGGGGTCTTAAGGCATCATGGCATTGTCTTGGTGTCTTCCCAGGTCTCCCTCCCTCCCTCCCTCCCTCCCTTCCTTCCTTCCTTTCTTCCTTCCTTCCTTCCTTCCTTCCTTCCTTCCCTCCTTCTTTCCTCCCTTCCCTCCTTGCCTCCCTACTTCTTTTCCTCGCTTCCTTCTTTCCTTCCTTCCTTCCTTTCTTCCCTTTTCTTTTCTTCTTTTCTCTTTTCCTTTCCCCTTTCTGTTTTTTTTCTTTCCTTTCTTTTCCTTTTGTTGTTCTGAGATGAGGTCTTGCTATGTAGCCCATCCTGGCTTTGAACTCACAATCCTCCTGCCTCAGCCTCCTGAGTGCTGGGATGAAAGGTGTGTGTCATGACGTTCGGCTTCTCTCCTAGGTTTGTGTGAAAACTAGCTCAATTGTTTTGCAGTGCCGTTCTCTCTTGTTGTTGTTAGGTGCCATCAAGTTGGTATCGGGCTCATAATGACCCTCACGGGGTTTTCAATGGCTGATTGTTTCAGGATTGCCTTGGGAGTGGATTGCCAGGCCCTTCTCCCATTTTTGTGGTGCTGGGAATTGAATTTGGGACCTCAGAGACTGCAGAGCAGCGCTCTACCAACTGAGCTAAATCCCAGCCTGCTGTTCTCTCTAGGGCTCAAGAAAGTCTGTCCTCAGGGAACTCTTTGGAGGACAAGCTGGTGGTGGTGTGGCAGTCCTCATAATTATACCTCCCTTTAAAGTGTCTGTCAGCTTGTCATGAGGTGGGGGCTTGTGTGTTGCTGTGATACTGAAACTTATGCCACTGGTATTTCAGATACCAGCAGGGTTACCCATGGTGGACAGCTTTCAGCTGAGCTTCCAGACTAAGACAGACTAGGGAGCAGGACCCAGCAGCCCACTCCCCAAACAATTAGTGATCGAAAACCCTATGAATAGCAGAGAAGCACAGTTAAATATGGTGCCAGAAAATGAGCCCCCAGGCTGGAAGGCATTCAAGAATGGACTGGGGAAGAGTTGCCTCCTCAAAGTAGAGTCAACCTTAATGTAGAGAATGGAGTAAAGCCCCTGGGACCTCCTTTTGCCAATGTGGCGCAACTCAAAATGAGAACAAACAGAGTGACTGCAGCAGTGGTCTTAAACATAACAAGATCGGGTGCCCGGGACAGTGTTGGGTAGTGTTTCTTCCTGTTGTATATAGGGTTGCTGTGAGTTGGATCTGACTCCACGGCACTCAACAACATTAATACTAAGGAGTTCTTGGACTGGGCTCTGGACAGCGAGTCCCTTCCTTTGGAGGATGGATATTTTCTCAGGAGACTTGTTGTTCTTGGAGTGTTCCAACTAGGCTGAGATACATCTGAGTCCTTAGACATGCCCAGAAAACCTGCTAACACAGGCAACCATTTGATGTGTTTGCCCTTTTTTTTTTTTTTTTTTTTTTGCAGTACTGGGGGTTGAACCCAGGGCCTCGCGCCTGCATGCTCTGCAAGTGCTGGACCACTGAGCTGCACCCCCGGCCCATTTTTTATTTTTTTTACTTTTTGAGACAGGGTTTCGCTAAGTTACGCAGACTGCATCTGGTCTCGAACTTGGGATTCTCCTGTCTCCGCCTCCCGAGCCAATCTGACAATCCATCTAGTGAAGGGTTTCCCTTTTCTTTGTTGACCTGCCACTCTCCCAAACATGATGTCCTTCTCAAGGGATTGAGGGATTGGTCCCTCCTGACTACATGTCCAAAATACATAAGACACAGTCTAGCCATCCTTGCTTCCAAGGAGCACACTGTTTGCACTTCTTCCAGGACAGATCTATTGGTTCTTTTTGGAGCCCATGGTATATTCAATATTGGCCTCCAGCACCATAATTCAAAAGCATCAATTCTTCTGTCTCCCTTATTCAATGTCCAGCTTTCACAACCATATGATGTGACTGAAAATAGCATGGCATGAGTCAGGCACACGTTCATCTTCAATGTGAGATCTTTACTTTTCAATACCTTAAAGAGGTCAAATACATTTTCTCACTTGTGATCATTGAAAACTTTCATTAATTCTAACTTTAAAATCTCCATTTCTGCTCTTTGTGGTATGGGATTATGTCACTTGCAGATTTTTTCTTTATTTACAGTATTTATTTCTCCAACTAAAACATAAGCATTTTGTAACTCAGTGGAGATTTAGCTCATATTAGAAAAACGTGCTAAAGATTTACTCTCTTCCATTAGAACTAATTTGACACATTTGGCTACGTAGGCGCATATATATTATGATGAAGAATGTCTTTGTGCAGATGGCTGTGCTTTGTTGAATGTAATCCAAGCTTCTTTCTTGTCAGAGAAGCATATATTCCAGCACGTGAGCTAGCTTTGGAAGTTCTAATTATATGACCGTCTGCAGCTATGGCACCATGGCATCTGATCCCGTCAGATTTTGGAAGCTAAGCAAGGTCCGGCCTGGTTAGCACTTGGAAGGGAGACCACCTGGGAACACCAAGTGCTGTAGGCTTGGGAGAAGGACCTGGCAACCCACTCCCAAAAATCAATCTGCCAGGCCTGGGATTTAGCTCAGTTGACAGAGCACTGCTCTGCAGTCTTTGAGGTCCTGGGTTCAATTCCTAGCACCACAAAAATGGGAGAAGGATGAGGCAATCCACTCCCAAGGCAATACCAAAACAACAATCAGCCATTGAAAACCCTATGAGGGTCGCTATGATTTGGACATGACTTGATGGCACCTAACAACAACAACAATTATATGACAACTTTACCAAAAAGCCTATGAAAGTTTTCACTGAGAATTTGATGATGTGATTGTAGGAATTTTCTCAGTCTTTGCCTTTCAATCTTCAAGTAGACACTGCAGAAAGTTTGACCTTCCCCTGGGAGATTTGTTAAGTGTATTGATTCTTAGGGCTCTGCTCTGTGTCACGAGGCTGGTCCCAGGTAGAAAGGTGGAAAAGGATGGGGTCCTGGAAGAGCACACTGGAGTCTGGGAAGAGAAGAGGTCCACAGAGGTGGTGTCCATCACAGAACAAGCCCTGGCCTTAGAAATGCTAACAGCAAGGAAGGGGCTATTTGAACAGGAAGACCTGACTGTACAAAATAGTTCCAGTTCTTTTTATGCAAGTGCCAGTTATCTAGGAATTGCCTCTCAACCTTAAAACAATCTGTCAGCACCTGCTCTGTGATAATGGAGATGGGCCTTGTCAATGTCGCTGGCATATAGCTATGCTTGGTCAGTAGAGGGTACTGAACTAAGAGCAAAGAACCAGGGACACCACTTCCGGGTTCTCAAGGGATTCTTTTTTTTTTCTCCCATGGCAGCCAATGGTGTAGGTAGGGGATGTACAGTTTTGGCTCTTTGGGTTTCAGTGGTAACCCCACAGGTAGATGCTTAATGAGTTTAGCAACACCCTAGTGGCTGCTTTCTTAGCTTTGAGCCTCCCAGACATTAGTGGTATTTCTTGGTTGCCAGTTCCAGCTGTTTTCAATGGCTAATTGTTTGGGGAGTGGGCTGCCGGGGCCTTCTCCCTAGTCTGTTTTAGTCCAGAAACTCAGCTGAAACCTGTCCACCATGGATGGTCCTGCTGGTATCTGAAATATGGGTGGCTTAGCTTTCAGCATCACAGCATCACAGCAACATCACAGCATTATAGCAAAGTCCACACAGTATGGCAAACTGGCAGACAAGAGCAGAGAAATACTGTCAGATACAGTGCTGGGAAATGAGCCCCCCAGGTTGGAATATATCCAAAAGGTGACTGGAGCAGAGTTGCCTCCTCAAGGTCGACTCAACCTTAGTGACAGAATGGAGTAAAAAGCCCTCCATTTGCTGATGTGGCATTATTCAACATGAGAAGGAACAAATGTTAACATCCATTAATAATTGGAATATGGATTATGTGTTGTATGGATCTAGGAAAATTAGAAATTACCTAAAGTGAAATGGAGTGTATAGCCATGGGTATTGTAGGCATCAGTGAGCTAAAATGGACTGGTATTGGCCATTTGAATCAGAACATCATATGGCATACTACAAGGAAAGCCAGTTAATACATCTATTATTTAAATCTATGTACCCACCACTGAGACTACAAATGAAGATAAGGAAGACTTTTACCAGCTTCTGCAGTCTGAAATTGACCAAACATGCAATCAGGATGTGCCGATAAGTATTGGTGATTGGAATCCAAAACTTGGAAACAAAGAAGGCTCTATAATTGGAAAATATGGCTTTGGTGAGAGAAATGAAGCTGAATATTGCATGACAGAATTTTGTCAGACCAAAATCTTTCTCATTGCAAATATGTTTTATCACCAACACAAATGGTGATTAAACACATGGAATTCACCGGATGGAACATATAGGAACCAAATTGACTACATTTGTGGAAAGAGATGATGGAAAAGCTCAATATCAAAAGTTAGAACAAGACCAGGTGCTGATTGTGGATCAGACCATCAATTGCTCATATGCAGGTTCAAACTGAAACTGAAGAAAATTAGAACAAGTGTACAAGAAGCAAGGTATGACCTTGAGTATATTCCATCTGAGTTCAGAGACCATCTGAAGAACAGATTTGATGCATTAGACATTAATGATCAAAGACCATAACTTTATGGCACAACATCAAAGATATCATTTGTGAAGAAAGCAAAAGATTATTAAAAAGACAGGAAAAAAAGAAAAGGCCAAATTATATGTCAAAAGACACTCTGAAACTTGCCCTTGAATGATGAGTAGCTAAAGTAAAAGGAAGATATGGTGAAGGTAAAGAATTGAACAGAAGATTTCAAAGGGCAGCTCAAGAAAACAAAATAAAATATGATGTGCAAACAGCTGGAGATAAAAAACCAAAAGGGAAGAACACACTGGTTTTCTCAAGCTTAAAGAATTGAAGAAAAACCTCAAGCCTCAAGTGTCAATAGTGAAGGATTCTACAGGGAAAATATTAAATGATGCAGGAAACATCAAAAGAAGATGGAGGGAATACACACTGTCATTACACCAAAAAGACCTGGTGGGTAAGCAAACATTTCAAGAGGTCACTCGTGTATGGTCAGGGACCAATGGTACTGAAGGATGAAATGGAAGCCGCCTTGAAGGCACTGGCAAAATACAAAGATTCAGGAATTGATGGAGCATCAGTTGAGAACATTCAACAAACAGATGCAGCATTGGAGGTGCTCACTTGTCTATGCCAAGATATTTGGACAACAGCTACCTGGCCAACCGGACTAGAAGAGATGAATATTTGTGCCTATTCCTAAGAAAGGGGATAGAACTGAATGAGGACATTATCAAAAGATATCAATATCACACGCAGACAAAATTTTGCTAAAGATCATTCAAAAGTGATTGTAGCAGTATATTGATAGGGAACTGTTGAACATTGAAGCTGGATTCATCAGAGAGTGTGGAACCCAGGACATCATTGCTGACATCAGGTAGATATTGGCCAAAAGCAGAGAATATCAGAAAGATGCCTATTTATGTTTTATTCACTATGCAAAGGCATTTGACTGTGTGGATCACAACAAATTATGGATAACATTGGGAAGAATGGAAATACCAGAACATGTAAGTGTACTCATGAGGAATCTGTATATGGACAAGGAGGCAGTCATTTGAACTGAAAAAGGAAACAGTGCTTGGTTTAAATTCAAGAAAAGTGTGTATCAGGGCTGTATCATTTTACTGTACTTCTTCAGTCTCCATACTGAGCATTAATATGAGAAGCTGGACTTTATGAAGAAGAACATGGTATAAAGATTGAGGGAAGACTCATTAACAACCTGAGTTATGAAGATGATACAACTTTGCTTGCTGAAAGTGAAGAGGATTTGAAACATTTACTGATGAAGATCAAAGAACATACCCTTCGGTTTGGATTGTATCTCAACATCAAGAAAACAAAAATCCTTACAACTGGGTCAGTAAGCAACTTCATGATAAATGGAGAAATGATTGAGGTTGCCCAAGATTTTGCTTTACTTAGTTCTATAATCAAGCAGCAGTCAAGAAATCAAAAAATGCATTGCATTGGGAAAACTGTTGCAAAAGACCTCCTCAAAGTGATGAAAAATAAAGATGTCACCTTGAAGATGAAGGTATGCCTGACTCATATGATATTTTCAGTCACACCACATGCTTGTGAAAGCTGGACATTGAATAAGGGAGACAGGAGAAGAACTGATGCTTTTGAATTATGGTGCTGGAGAATATTGAATGTACCATGGGCTGCAAAAAGAACCAACAGATCTGTCCTAGAAGAAGTGCAACCAGAGTGCTCCTTGGAACCAAGGATGGCTAGACTGTGTCTTATGTATTTTGGACATGATGTCAGGAGGGACCAATCCCTTGAGAAGGACATATTTGGGAGAGTGGCAGGTCAACAACAACAACAAAAAGAAGACCCTCAATGGGATGGACTGACCCAGTAGCTACAACAAAGGATTTAAAAATAAAAAAGAGCATGGGAATGGCATAGTCGTGGGCAGTTTTTTGTTCTGTCGTACATAGGGTCACGGTGAGCCAAACCTGACTTGATGGTACCTAACAAGTTCCAGCTGTGGTTCCTTGCCTAGAGGTTTGTCCACCAGCACCCTGTGGAAGGCTCCTAGCATGCCAGCCCCTGCTCACACTACTTTGGCCGCTAGCCTCTTCCTTCCTATGTGGACAGTGTGGCTCAGGGCAACCCATCACATTCCTCTGCCATCCAGTGGGCAGCACCCCTGACATTCCCAGAGAGCTCTGAACCCCTGTCGTGGAGAAAGGGTGTTTTCCTTTTTACGTTCATTTTCTTGCTGCATATTCTCTAGAGTTCTCTTTGTTTTTGTGCAGTGAATCCTTTGTTATTGTTAATTCTTTATATTAAGCTTTCCCTGTTAAAATTATTGTGTAGCTTCTTCTGTCTCCCAGTTTTACCATGATTAATACAAGATGACAGTACATGACTGGTTGTTGTTGTTGTTGTTAGGTGCTGTCGAGTCGAGTCCGACTCATAGTGACCCTCATAGGGTTTTCAATGGCTGACTGTTTCAGGATTGCCTTGGGAGTGGATTGCCAGGCTCTTCTCCCATTTTTGCGGTGCTGGGAATTGAACTCGGGACCTCAGAGACTGCAGCGCAGCGCTCTACCAACTGAGCTAAATGCCAGCTCCCACATAACTGGTAGAAGTTTCGAATTTGTTCCTTTATATATTCTATTTCCTTCTACTTTGAAGCCTGGAATAGAGAGAGTTCAGGGACCTTGGGAAGAAGGTAGAACTCTATGCCCCTGATCCACAGAAGCCGTGAGCTGCACCCAGGGACTGGGTCCCAGCACCTGTGAGCCAGGCTTTCTGAAAAATCATATACCTGCCGGGCGTGGTGGTGCACGCCTGTAATCCCAGCGGCTCTGGAGCCGGAGGCAGGAGGATCGCAAGTTTGAGACCAGAGGCAGTCTGTGTAATTTAGCCAGACCCCTTCTCAAAAAATGAAAAAAGTGGGCTGAGGGTGCAGCTCCGTGGTCCAGTACTTGCACAGCATGCAAGCGCGAGGCCCTGGGTTCAGCCCCCAGTACCACAGACACACACAGACACACAGACACACACACACAAATCATACACCTAACAAAATCCCCGAGGAGGATGGATAAGAACTGCTGGCAGAACACCAGCTCTGCATGTGGGTGAGGCTAGTCCTGAGAAGAACAGCTTGGATTTCCTGCCTGGAGAAATGGGAACCCAGAACTGGGATTCAGCTCCAAGTGAAGGAATACATTTCCAGTGCACCTGCCTCGCAGCGGTGATACTTTTTATGCTGCACCATTGAGAAAATAATCTAAGGATAAAAACTGATATGTACTCACTAATGTTCCCACATGACCTTTATTATTTACAGAGTTTACATCCATTTGCCCGTGTGTACATATGTAGCACTGTTTTCACTTATTTAGTTTATCCACATGGGAATTTCTGGGCTGACTCTGCAGCCCACTGGGATTGGAGGCTCACAGCTTTGACAGTTGGAAATGGTGCTGTAATTATCAGAATGGAAATAATACTGATCATCAAGTGCTCGTTAGCACATAATATGGAGATGATGTCATCTTTTGAAAACTCTGAGGAAAAGAGCCTACAATGTGGCTTTCATTTGCAACATCTCCCTCCCCACCCTGAGCTCTTCTTTGCCCATATTTTGAGATAAACACTTTTTTTCTTGCTTTTCTTATTTTTTTGCACTGTTCCCAAGAGAAAATGCTCCTCTAGAGGAAAGGCACCTGCAGCCGTAGCCCTGTGGCATCCAATCCCATCAGATCTCGGAAGCTAAGCAGGGTCGGGCCTGGTTAGTACTTGGATGGGAGACCTCCTGGGAACACCAGAATCTGTAGGCTTGGGAGAAGGACCTGGCAACCCTCTCCCAAAAATCAATCTGCCATTGAAAACCCTATGAACGGCAGAGAAGCACTGACAATAGTGTTTTGCCTGTTGTACAGAAGGTCGCTATGAGTCGGATACCAACTCGACGGCACCTAACAACAACAACAGAGGAAGGGCACCGGCCTGCTTTGGCTGACAAAGTCACCCTAACTGAGTGGCTGGCTGCTGCCATAGGCTGCAGTGAAGCCAAAGCGTGGAAGGACAGTGAACTTGCGCCCCCTGGCCAGGTTCTCCATCACCCTGCTTCCTCCTCCTTTCCTGGACTTTTTGGTTTCTCTGGGAGCAGGGGAGCCTCTTATGCACCCCCTTGTTGTTGTTAGGTGCCCTTGAGTCGTATCATAGCGATCCTCATAGGATTTTCAATGGCTGACTATTTCGGGATTGCTTTGGGAGTGGATTGCCGTGTCCGTCTCCCATTTTTGCGGTGCTGGGAATTGAACCCTGGACCTCAGAGACTGCAGAGCGATGCTCTACCAACTGAGCTAAATCCCAGCCTGATACGCCCCTAGTCATGTTTTTCTCATTCTGTGTGCCACTTTGCCTGGCAACAAATTATAATATTATTAAAGACGTGTGAAGTAATGCTTGACATGTTCTGATAGCCAATATCCTGTGTATTCTCAAATCTAATCTGCACCCTTTCAACAGTTTTAGAGGGCTAAAAAATCATGTGGATTAGAGTTGTGTGCACATTAGAATTGTGGTCAAGAGCTGTTTTTGGGGAAAATTATAGAATTATAGAAAATTATAGAACTGCTGTTACATGTTGTAAAAACAACACAAAGCAATAATTTATTATGTTATTATTATAATTATTATAATTTACCTATTATTCATCAGGGGGCTGGGATTTTGCTCTGTTGGTAGAGCACCACTCTGTAGTCTCTTAGGTCCCCAGTTCAATATCTAGCACTGCAAAAATGGGAGAAGGACCTGGCAATCTACTCCCAAGGCAATCCCCAAACAATCAGCCATTGAAAACCCAATGAGGGTCGCTATGAGTCTGATACGACTCCACGGCACCTAACAACAATTATTCATCACACCCGTCATGGCTCCTAACTGAAAGGTTACCAGTGCCCTCCATCACTTCATTATCATTTCTTCGGTCACCCTATGGATAAGGAGCAGTTGAGGGAAAGGAGGGGATCAGAACTGAGAACTAACTTTTATTCATTGAAGGAATCACTAAAACCTGAGTGTGGATTAGATTCAAGAATATATGGTCTGTGTTTTTTTGGCCTGCAACAGTACCACTGTGGTATCTGATCCTGTCAGATCTCAGAAGCTAAGCAGGGTCGGGCCTGGTTAGTACTTGGATGGGAGACCGCCTGGGAACGAACACCAGGTGCTGTAGGCTTGGGAGAAGGACCTGGCAACCCCCTCCCAAAAAACTATCCGCCATTGAAAACCCTATGAATACCAGAGAACCACTGACAATAGTGTTTCACTTGTTGTACATAGGGTCGCTATGAGACGGATATCAACTCAATGGCACCTAATAGCAACAACATGCTTATTTGGTCTAGTGCCAATCCAGAGAATCAAAATGTCAATAGGAAAAAAGAAAATGAAGGAAGCAAATAAAACTAGTTGTAGATGCGTTTCATTTAGCAAAATTAGGAAATGAAAATATTTTTTTCTAATTACGAAGTGATAAAATAAAGTGATAATCCTGTTGCTTCTTTAGCTTTATTTCCTGTTCTATTTCCCCTTGGTGCATTCAGAACCCTCCCCTTTGTGAAGTCAGGCCTGCTTGAGTGAAAGCCCAGGGCTGAGGAAAGACTCCTTGTGTCCTCCAGCCCCTGAGGCTTACTTGGCTTTTTCCCTTATGAATCCAGGGTTAGACTGAGCTGCAGAAATAACCTAATTATGGTATTGGAAAGACTTTCTTGACCAAGTTCACTTTCAGATCCAGAAGAATAGGATCCAGGGAGTCGCACGTGTTACTTATGGGGCAGCTGGGCCTCTGAGAGCTACTCGGGTCCAGCTGGACGAGTCACTCAGGAATGGATGCCTGGAAGTTATATGTCAGCACCACCCCCCCCAGCCTAGGCGTGAGGACTTTTGACTTCTTCAAGGAGTGCATGGTGATTAATATGTTGTTGTTGTTGTTGTTAGGTACCTTCGAGTCAAGTCTGACTCATAGCGACCCTCATAGGGTTCTCAATGGCTGATTGTTTCAGGATTGCCTTGGGAGTGGATTGCCACGTCCTTCTCCCATTTTTGCAGTGCTGGGAATTGAACCAGGCATCTCAGAGACTACAGAGTGGCACTCTACCAACTGAGCTAAATCTCAGCCCCTAGGTGATTAATATAGGATCATTAAATGAAGGACTAAAGGAAGGAAACCAAGTGATTCCATAAAGTGGGAGAACAAAGGTGCACTGGATTTTTTACGTTTTGATCTTTTCCTCCTCGGATGTTCACCGGAACCTGTTTCCTCAGTGCCAAAGTCTTGATAAACCTGCACAACGACTCAAGAAAACGCATTGCCGTCTGCACTCAGTGCAGGCAGCTGCACTGTGCTCCCCGAGGTAGGTGTTCAATGTCACATCCGCTCCTGGAAGACAAACTGCACCCCAGAGGGGGTTTATAGGGTGTCTTCTTTCCTTCCTCACTTTTTATGAGACCAAGATGGCGAACCGTCTTAAGTACACGTGGAAGTCGGTGATTGGCTGAGATTTGGGTGAGGCGCCCCCAGGGGTCTTCCCTTTGCCCACAGCCTTTGCCCTCTGGCTGCTGTCACCCTGGGGTGGTCACTCTCAGAGCCTCTGTCCCTCAGTTTATGCTGGACTCCCCTCTCCACCTCACATGCATGCTATTGTTGCTCTGTGTTCAGGGAATGCTAAACTCGAACAGAAAAGAATTTGCAGAAGCAAGTGGGATTGGGTCCCATGGAGAATTTTGGAAAGAAACCTGTGTGTCAGGCGAAAAGGCAAACGGAGTGAGAAACACTGCTCTTGTTTCTGAAGAAAAACCACCTAGGATTTTCTGAGCTACAGTGTAGGCTCTAAGCACAATTTTTATTTATTCATTTATTTTTTTTGCGGCAGTGGGGGTTGAATCCAGGGCCTCGCGCTTGCATGCTTTGCAAGTGCTGGACCACTGAGCTGCACCCTCAGACCATTTTTTTTAAACTTTTTGACACAGGGTCTCGCTAAATTACGCAGACTGCCTCTGGTCTTGAACTTGCGATCCTCCTGCCTCCACCTCCCGAGCTGCTGGGATTACAGGCATGCGTCCCTTGTGGGTTTTTTTTTTTTTTTTTTTTTTTTTTTGCAGTTCTGGGGTTGAACCCAGGGCCTCATGACTGCATGCTTTGCAAGTGCTGGGCCACTGAGCTACGCCCCAGCCATTTTTTTTTTTTCTTTTTGAGACAGGGTCTCGCTAAGTGACGCAGACTGCCTCTGGTCTCAAACTTGTGATCCTCCTGCCTCCGCCTCCTGAGCCCCTGGGATTATAGGTGTGCGCCACCTGCCTGGCAGCACAAGTTCTTAACTGTGTTCCTCAACAGCCCAAGCATTTTGCCAACCTGGCCAACATCTGCCCAGGGGTCTCTTGGGCCTAAGTTGTGCTACCCATGGGAGGCAATTGGGATGTTCAGGGCGTGGGGAGGATGAGAGGCGAGGCTGGGGAAACCTGTCACTGCATGCTGCTTGGCTCCTCCTTCCTACCTTTCTTCCTCTTCTAGCTTCCCACAGGGACTCAGGGATTGAGAAGAGCATCATCAGAACTTTCCAAAATGTCCAGATTTGAAATATTCAGCCTAAATATTCCACAAAGCATAGCTGAACATGCTAGATGGGGGTGAGAGAGGGTGTTCTGACTTTAAACCTGAGAAACAGTTCTAGAACTGACAGAGTGGTGTCCCATTGCCCGGAAGCAGCCCATTCTCTTAGGACTGTGAGCTTGGGTCTGTGTTAGCTTGGTTATGTAGGGAGCCAGTGCTCAAGGACAGCTTACAGGGTCACCTTGCAGGAGTCACAGTTTTTCCTAGCCAGTCAGTTTCTGAACTCAGGACAGCTAAGATTTTTTATGTCTTCAACTGTGATCAGACGCCCAAATGCACGTGGGCCCTTGTCTAGTATTTTCCTTCTTTTTTTTTCTCTTTTTTTTTGGTACTGGGGATTGAACCCAGGGCCTCGCACTTGCATGCTTTGCAAGTGCTGGACCACTGAGCTGCCGCCTCCAGCCCATTTTTTTTTTTTTTTTTTTTTTTAAGTTTTGAGACAGGGTCTTGCCAAGTTATGCAGACTGCCTCTGGTATTGAACTTGTGATCCTCCTGCCTCCGCCTCCTGAGCTGCTGGGATTACAGGCATGTGACACTGCACCTGGCTTGTCTAGTATTTTCATTGTTGTTGTTGATACAATGACAACTTGAGGGGTGTTGAGGGGTGTTAGGTTATTAGCTGTGACTTAAAGCATGAATCAAATGTGAGTCTTCATTCATATCATTTTCTGCATGTCAAAATCCTTCCTAAGTTTCATGATACAATTTTGGTGATTAAAACAGGAAAAGCTGAAAAATATACGAGTAACTGAGTCAGGCATAGTGGCGCACACCTATAATCCCAGCGACTTGTGAGGCTGAGGCCCGAGGATCACAAGTGCGAGACCAGAGGCAGTCTGTGTAATTTAGTGAGACCTTGTCTCAAAAAGTTAAAAAAAAAAAAGCCCGGGTGCAGTGGCGCACGCCTGTAATCCCAGTGGCTTGGGAGGTGGAGGCAAGAGGATCACAAGTTCGAGACCAGAGACAGTCTTCGTAATTTAGTGAGACCCTGCCTCAAAAAAAGTAAAAAGAATGGGCTGGGGGTGCAGCTCAGTGGTCCAGCACTTGCAGAGTACGCAGGCGCGAGGCCCTGGGTTCAACCTCCAGTACCATAAAAAAAAAAAAAAAAAAAAAGTTAAAAAAAAAAAAAGGGCTGAGGGTGTATCTCAGTTGTCCAGCACTCACAAAGATGCAAGCGTGAGGCCCTGGGTTCCAATTCCCAGTACCGCAAAAAAAACCCAAAACCAAAAAAAAACAAAAAAACAAAAAAAACCCCAAACAACAACAAAAAGCAATTAACTGAAGCTTCAGGGCAAACTTGACAATATTGAAGTTGTTTCATGTGCCTATTGGGACTCCTGCTGCTGAACTTAGGAAATAAAAAGATCTGGATAGTGATATTAGTATTAATTAATTAATTGTGGTACTAGGGCCTCATACACACTTGGCAGGTGCTCTACCACTGAGCCACACCCCCAGCCCATTTTTTATTCTTTTATTTTGAGGCAGGGTCTTGCTAAGTTATGCAGGCTGCCTCTGGCCTTGAACTTGTGATCCTCCTATCTTTGCCTCTTGAGTCTCTGGGATAACAGGTGTGCATCACCATGCCTGGCAAAAAAGTATTTATTTTTTAAAGGTGAGTATTTTTAAAAGGTGGGTATTTTGCCCAAATGCCAAATATTATCTATTCTTGAGCTGTGGCTTTCAAACATTTTATCCATTAAATTTCCCTTTTTTCAGTTTTTGTCATGCTGTCGGTTGAACCCAAGGCCTCATGCATACAAGTCAAGTGCTCTGGCACTGAACTACAACCCCAGCCCCTAGATGTTCCTTTTAATGACTCATTTCTCTAAAAGCAAATGTTAAATCTGATAACCTCAGAGCTGCTTTCACTGAGGCTTGGGTTGGGGGCTGAGGTTTCGCTGTTGGCGATTTCTCATCGACACAGCTCTGAATGCTGCTGTGGAATTGCTGAGCCTCTTAGGGAATGGTTGGGACCTCATTCATCGGAAGGATGACCCTTTGGATCTATCTAGCACACACTACTCAACACGTACCAGGCCGCTCAAGTGTCCCTTGAGTGTGGTATTGGTTTTTGGAATCATTCTGCGGTATAGATCCAAATAAACGTTATATTGGGACGTTATACAGGCAATTCTGTGCCATTGACTCAGGAAAGACTCTCACTCAGCCTTAATGAGCATTCAGAGGAAACTGGCCCTTAAAGCCAACACGTGTAGAAAAGCGAAGTTTTACCCAGATTGGTTTCTCTGTTTGCAAGGAAGAGCGGAACGTATAAGATGGTAGGAAGGCAGCTGGCACCTCGGAGATGCAATGTGCAGAGCAAATGAGGCATCTGAATGTCATATCCTGATTGATTCACTGGGGCCTGAGCTGGAGGAGTAGATAATACATATTTTCCTCTTTTCGTAAAAGGTCTGGGTTGGGCCAGACAACACTGGGAAGCTGACCTCAGAAGACTGTTTGGAAGGCAGGTTTGTGTCATTGTTGCAAAGCTGTGGGAAGGGCCACCAGGCCAGCCGTTCACAGTGCCAAGCCTAGTTTCCATAGCTTCAGATTCATTCCAAAATAACTGAAAACATGTGCTCAAATATGCATCGTCTTAAGATTCAAAATTTCCCTGTGAGGAACTTTCCATACCGTTTTGACTTGCAATGCTGTGGCCAAATAACTCTCCTATGACGGGATTGGGCCTGCAGCCGTAGCCCTGTGGTGTCCGATCCCGTCAGATCTCAGAAGCTAAGCAGGGTCAGGCCTGGTTAGTACCTGGATGGGAGACTGCCTGGGAACACCAGATGCTGTAGGCTTGGGAGACGGACCCGGCAACCCACTCCCAAAAATCAATCTGCCATTGAAAACCCTATGAACAGCAGAGAAGCACTGACAATAGTGTTTCCCCTGTTGTACAGAGGGTCGCTATGAGTCGGATACCGACTTGACGGCACCTCACAACAACAACACAACAATGACAGGATACAAATGTTTTAAAAGGAACCTTTTAAGAGTGAGAGTTGTGAAGAATGAACAGTGGGCTGAATCATAGTTCTGAGAACTGAGGCAGGTGAGGAGCCTGAAGAAATGGCTTAAAGTAACATTTCTCACTGCAAAACCATGAGTTTTGTCATTACAGTTTGTAATTCAGTACAAATGTTTTATGCCCTTGCTTCCTTGAAAGTGATTCTTACATCTGGACATTATGTTTGTGTCATCCAGTGAAGAGGAGAAAAAGCGTCTGCCCGTATTTATTCTGCACAAGTTTGCGTCTGCATTAGAGGGAGCACAGAGCGCCTGTGGGAACCAATAGGTAGAGCATAGGAGTGAGGCCAGTAGGTGGCGCTGGGCCACATGGACACCAAATGCCCATTCAAAGAGAGTGACCATTTAGAAAGGCTGGTCCACTGTTGCCAGGGGTATAACCTGCAAGTTAATATTTTTGCTATAAAACCTCCTGACTTTTAAAGTTTTAGAAATCAAAGATGTAACTAGAGCATGTGGCCAAATAAATACCTCTAGAGGTCTGGCCTAGAGGTATTTATTGGGCTGGGATTTAGCTCAGTTGGTAGAGCACTGCGCTGCAGTCTCTGAGGTCCCGAGTTCAATTCCCAGCACCGCAAAAATGGGAGAAGGACCTGGCAATCTACTCCCAAGGCAATCCTGAAACAGTCAGCCATTGAAAACCCTATGAGGGTCACTATGAGTTGGATACCGACTTGATGGCACCTAACAACGACACAACAAGAGGTCTGGCCTAGCCAGAGGATACTGGGTTTCAGAGGGTGTGATGTTGGGCTGAAAAGTTAGATAGCCATAGATCCCCAGTGGTCTTGCAAAAGAATGGGGTAAGTCTTCATGGAGATATGTTGGGTTGCGGTGAGGTGGGGCTGTGGGGTAGGATTAGTACCATCTCTATTTTTCCCGTTTGCAGCTGTACTGTGGTGTCCGATTCTGTCAGCTCTCAGAAGCTAAGCAAGGTCAGGCCTGGTTAGTATGCTTGGGTGGGAGACTGCCTGGGAACACCCAGTGCTGTAGACTTGGGAGACAGACTGGCAGCTCATTCCCAAAAAACAATCAGCCATTGAAAACCTTATGAATAGCAGAGAAGCAGGACAATAGTGTTTTGTCTGTTGTACATAGGGTTTTCAATGGCTGATGGTTTCCGAATTGCCTCAGGAGTGGATCACCATGTCCTCCTGAATGCAGTGTAGACACATGAGTTAGTGGTAACGTTTGCACTCATCAAGTCTGGTCAGGAGAACTCAGTTCATATGTAGTGTGAGGACCGACTCGTCTCCCCATTCCTTGTACCCTTCACTGAGATGTTTCCAAGGCCAGCAGCTAGGGACAGGGCAGCAAGAATCTGTGGCAGCTGGACATGGAGCTAGCCAGGGAAGCTTTGGAGGCCTGGTCCATGGAGGGCTGAGGCCACCGACTGGAGCCCCTTGTTCTTATCCTCGACATAGAGGTTAGGGTGTCGCCCCACGGAGGCCCCACTGCACCTCAGCCTCGTTCCTGCCCTGGGACCACCAGATTGGTGGAACGGACGGGGTCACCACTGATCAGCTGGGCACTGGCTGCAGCAGGCACATGCACGACCTCCTGGGCCCTCTTGCCCCACGCCCTGGTTTTCCTGGGCTTCTTCAGGTTGGTCGAGGAGGGAGGCGGGCTGGGCGGGGGTCAGAGCGCTTTCCAGCTTCCTGGCTGGAACAAGATGTGCAGGAGGCGGAGCCGGCCAAGGCACTCATGCCAAACGCACTCAAGTGTGCATCCTTCCAGGGCTCTCGGCGCGGCTTGTCGGCTCACAGTAGCTCCTCTCATGCCTTCAAAGCGGGAGGAAACCAGCCCTTTCCTGCTGCAGGTTTGGAGGGCTTAGGTCCACGTGGGTCGCGCGCTCGCCCGCGCCTCCTGTTTAGTCTCTTTCCTCTGCGGTGGGGCAGCCTCGAGTCTGCGCCAGGCGCTGGGATATTTTTGGCCTTTCGGGTTGGGAGGAACCCATTAAGTATGCGCGGGAGCTGAAGGGATTGAGTGATTTCCCAGGTGGTGCGGGACTCGTGTGATGCAGAAGGAGGGGCAAAGGTCAGAAGAGGGCGTCCAGCCCTGCAGCCCCGGATTAGCACGGCTGCTGGCCGTCTAGGAATCCTGCAGGGCTGAGGCCTGGGGTCTTCCCAGGGACTCACAGACGGAAGGAGGGAAGTGAGGAAGAGGAGGAGAGGGGAGGGGGGAAAGGAAGATGTTCTGGAAGGAAATTGCCTCTGGCCACATCCCCTCCCTGCCTCCTTTCTAATTTTTAAGCCCGATGCCTTTGATTTACAGACTGTAAATTATGGAACAAGGGTTTGAGAACTTAGAGGTCATCCACATTCTTTGCTGAAGGCGAAATCAGAGAAGGGAGAAATGAAATGAGATTCCTAATGCCAGTGATGGAGCTGGGCCTGGCGCCCAGACCTTTCTTCCGTTCTCCGTGCCACTCAGAGTTCCCAAATGCCACGTCCCCCTCTCGCCCCCTCCCCGCCCCCCTCCATCAGCACGCGGTTGTTCCTCATGCTCCCGGCTGCACTCCTGGCTTTGCCCACAGGGCCTTCATCTCACAAGCTTCCCAGACCCATCCCCTGCCCTGGCCACGCAGTCCTATAACCTCTCGGCCGCCCTCGGCTCAAGTAGGAGCCGGGTCACGATTAAGATTTCCATGTGTTTCCAGGTTACCCTGTCTCAGAAGGATTCACTTGAAAAGAGTGAGTAGTTAGCCAGGCGCGGTGGCGCACGCCTGTCATCCCAGCAGCTCGGGAGGCGGAGGCAGGAGGATCGCCAAGTTCGAGACCAGAGGCAGTCTTCGGAATTTAGCGAGACCCTGTCTCAAAAAGTAAAAAAAATGGGCTGAGAGTGCAGCTCGGTGGTCCAGCACTTGCAGAGCATGCAAGCGTGAGGCCCTGGACCTCAACCCTCAGGACCACACACACACACACACACACACACAAAAAGAGTGGTTTAGAGGAAAATATTTCAAATCACAGAGGCACGAGCTTTCCAGGTCATCAAGCCCTTTTGTCTTACTCTGACAAGTTGGAGGTGCTGTCTTGTACTCCTCCCTCTGCCAATCCCTTTTGTCCCTTTCTCCAGCTCTGTCCTCTCCTACCCATTTTCTCCCCTCATGCCCATACAATAGAGGGGAATTTCTACAACACATAAACACTTCTCTTTCAAATTTAGATCTTGATTTGCATTGGAAAAGAAGTCCCCAAGAAGTGCTGGCCAATTGTCCACCCTCTTCAGCCTGCACCTTGCTTCTGCTGCCTTGTGGAAAGTGACTTGTTCCTTGCTCCTCTGGCTTTTGTAGTCATGACTTGTTTCTGTTGTTAGGTGACATCAAGTCAGGTCTGACTCACAGCAACCCTATGTACGACAGAAGGAAAGACTCCCGGACACTGTGCCAAGCCCCGCACTATGTCAGTGCTTGTCTGCTATGCATAGGGTTTTCAATGGCTGATTGATTTTTGGGAGTGGGTTGCTGGGTCTTCCTCCCATTTTTGTGGTGCTGGGGATGGAACCCAGGGCCTCAGAGAGTGCAGTGTGGCACTCCATGATTCATTGGAAGGGTTTTACTGACTCTTGGCTAAGCCAGGCTTGGGGTAGGGGGTTTTGGTCTTACTGAGTGACCCCAGGCTTGTGGGGTTCATCTCTTATGGACCCACCTGTCTTACTGGACAAAATTTTGTTATTTTTGTGTCCTGCAGGATTTTAACATTATAACTGAAATTATAACAGATAACATTATACCAAGATATAACAGACTGCTAGGAATTTAATAGGGTTTCTGGGATTTGTTGTAGTTGTTAGGTGCCCTTGAGTCGGTGTCTGACTCATAGCGACCCTATGTACAACAGGGGAAACACTATTGTCAGTGCTTCTCTGCTATTCATAGGGTTTTCAATGGTGAATTGATTTTTGGGAGCATGTTGCCAGGTATTTCTCCCAGGTTTCTGGGATAATCATTAATAATATGTCAATACCAATATAACTTAAAGATGCTGACAATACTTCAGACATAAGTGAACACATCCAATAAACCTTTGTTGTTTGTTGTTAGGTGCCCTCGACTCATAGCGACCCTCATAGGGTTTTCAATGGCTGACTGTTTCAGGATTGCCTTGGGAGTGGATTGCCAGGTGCTTCTCTCATTTTTTTTTTTTTTTTGGTGCAGGGAATTGAACTTGGGACCTCAGAGACTGCAGCGCAGCACTCTACCAACTGACCTAAATCCCAGCCCCCAATAAACCTAATTAATTTAAAACAAATTGTTTTGAGGGATTCTAGGGGTTCTCTGGAAATTCTCAAGGTAAGTTTGAGGTCACAAAGACTTAATTTAGAATTTGATTTGGGGAAGATGTCAAAAATATCAAAATGTTCAGTGGTGATTCAGTAGAATCACAGATTGCTATAAAATAGTAATTATCCAAAGTAACAATAAAAACATTTTAAATGCAATATTGAAAGTTACATAGTTGTAGGAAAAAGCTTAGCTTTTTTTTTTTTTTTTTTTTTTTTCAGTACTTGGGGGTTGAGCCCAGGGCCTTGCACATACTTTGCAAGTACTCTACCATTATTTGTTTATTTGTTTGTTTATTTGTTTATATGTTTATGATTTGAGTCAGGGTCTCACTGAGCTAGGCAAGCTGCATTTGGCCTCAAACTTGAATCCTACTGGCTCCACCTCCTGAATTAATGGGATTACAGGCGTTTGCCACCCATGCCTGGCAAGCTTAGCTCTTTTAATAGAGGAAAACCAGTTTTCCCAAGTAACTAAGGACCTAATCAAGACAATACCTTGATTTCTGAAGATGAATACTTGAAGAAAAACCTTTCATAATATTCTGTCAAGAGCAGACTGACATTCCAAAGGAATCATACCAGTGTATTTTTTATATTAAGGCTCATAATTTTAAAAAACTTTTATAAATAAATTATTCAAGTCTTAGCCAGCTTGACCACACAGAAAATTGCTTTTCCAAGAGTCTTCTTCTATAAGCCTGCACAAGTTCCTTCTATCCATCCACTCTTGTCCTATACTTGTCCTCTTCCTTGTGTGGAACAACCTGCTATTCTATTTTAGAGTAGAAATCACTCTCTTTTTCCTTTAACAGAAACCCATCCTTTATACTTCATAGCTTCTTTCTCTTATTATTTCTACTTGTAATTGTCATACATTACTTAGAATTTTCTTTCAATTCTAGGAGATTGAATCCAGGGTCTCACACATGCTAGGAACATGTTCTACTTTTAAATTTTTTTTTTATTTTGAGATGGTCTTGCTAAGTGGTACAGATGCAGCTGGAGTTATAGCTGTGTGCCACTGTGCTTGGCATATTAATTGTGATTCTTAACTCTTAGTGGGCTGGGATTTAGCTCAGTTGGTAGAGTGCTGCGCTGCAGTCTCTGAAGTCCTGAGTTTGATTCCCAGCACCGCAAAATAGGAGAAGGACCTGGCAATCCACTCCCAAGGCAATCCCGAAAGAGTCAGCCATTGAAAACCCTATGAGGGTCGCTATGAGTGGAACTCAACTTGACAGCACCTAACAACAACAACAACAACAACTCTTAGTAACTTCCATTTCTAGTGTAATCCAGGAAGTGAGCAATTGTGAGCTGTCTGTCACACCAACATGCTGCAGACTGGTGTCATAGAATATAAAATTGAATATAAAATGTTCCCCAAAGGTCATGTGCTTCAGCGTTGGGTTCCAGGCTCGCGGTGCTGTTCTGGGAGGTAAGGGAACCTTGGGAGGCAGGATCTAGTTTGGCGGAAGTGAGTCGCTGGGGGCAGGCCTTGGGAGGTTTATACCAGACACTTGCTGTCTCCTCCCCGTGATGCCATGGGGGCTTCTGCCGCAGATCTGGCTGCCTGCCTGGATGCCTGCCCCACCCCCATGCCTTGCTGCCATTATGGACTTACTCTCTAATATGTTGTTGTTAGGTGCCGTCGAGTCGGTATCCGACTCACAGCAACCGTCTGTACAACAGGGAAAACACTATTGTCAGTGCTTCTCTGCTGTTCATAGGGTTTTCAATGGCAGATTGATTTTTGGGAGGGTGTTGCCAGGTCCTTCTCCCAAGCCTACAGCACCTGGTGTTCCCAGGCGGTCTCCCATCCAGGTACTAACCAGGCCCAACCCTACTTAGCTTCCGAGATCTGACGAGATCGGATGCCACAGGGCTGCAGCTGCAGGCTTACTCTCTAACTGGGCTCCCAATAAACCTTTTCTTCCATAAATTTATTCGGATTGGGTTTTCTGCTACAGCAATGACAGCTGCTAATACAGAAAATCGGTACCAGTAGAGCGCAGTTGTTGCTGTGCAGAACCTTGGGTTCTTATGTTTGTGGAATGTGTTTGTGGGAGGAGTCACGGAGAGTTTGGAGAAGTGGGCGGGAGAAGCACTGGGGCGCTTGAGGGGCGGTTCTGGTGAGATTAAGGAAGACCAGAATGCCATTGCTGATGGAGATGCAGACCAGACTCCCAGGCTTTCAGAGGGAAATGGGGACTGTATTGGGCATTGGGTTGGGGGCAATTCATGCTACATTGTGGCAAGAGCTTGTCTACGTCTGCCCTTTCCCTAAAGACTTACAGGTGTGTGCCACAGCGCCGGACTCCATGTGCTTACTTGATAGTTCTATTTGGATCTCTTGTAGACAACTTGAACTTGTTGTTGTTGTTGTTAGGTGCCGTCGAGTCTGTATCAGACTCATAGTGACCCTCATAGGGTTTTCAATGGCTGACTGTTTCGGGATTGCCTTGGGAGTAGATTGCCAGGCCCTTCTCCCATTTTTGCGGTGCTGGGAATTGAACTCAGGACCTCAGAGACTGCAGCACAGCACTCTACCAACTGAGCTAAATCCTAGCCCAACTTGAACTTAACCTGTTTCAAATAGAATTGTTGATTTATCCTCCAAATTTGATCTTCCTCTGGACTTGCCCATGTCAGTAAATGGCATTACCATTTTCCCAGTTGCATTACCCAAAATTCTAGAAGTCACTCTCAGTTTCTCTCACTCTCCACAAGGCTTGTGGGTAGAGTGACAAAACAGCCACAAAGGCACTTCTTCCTTCCTGCTGTTTTCTCCAAGCCACAGCTCATGCCATTGTCAGATCTGTACCTTGCAGAAGTCTCCTGGTAGCCCCTGCCTCCATGCTCTTGGCCTTGGTAGGGGCTGTACTGTTGTTATTGTTGTTAGGTGCCATTGGATTAAGTCAGACTCTAGCAGCAGAACGGAACCCTCCCCGATTCTGTGCCAGGCACGCAATCTTATTGATGTATAGACCCATTCTTACAAATACTGTCAATCCATCTAGTGGAGGGTTTTCCTTTGTTTTTTTTTTTTGTTGACCCGCCACTCTCCCAAACATGATGTCCTTCTCCAGGGATTGGTCTCTCCTGACTACATATCCAAAATACGTAAGACGCAGTCTAGCCATCCTTGCTTCCAAGGAGCACTCTGGTTGCACTCCTAGGACAAATCTGTTGGTTCTTTTTGCAGTCCATGGTATTCTCAATATTTATCCCTAGTACCATAATTTAAAAGCATCAATTCTTCTGTCTCCCTTATTCAATGTCCAGCTTTCACAACCATATGAGGCGACGGAAAATACTATGGCATGAATCTGGTGCACCTTTATCTTCAATGTGATATTTTTACTTTTCAATACTTTAAAGAAATCTTTTGCCAAAGCTTTCCTCAAAGCAATGCACCTTTTGATTTCTTGACTGCTGCTTCCACGGGTGTTGATTGTAGAACCAAGTAAAGCAAATCATGGACGACTTCAATCTTCTCTCCATTTGTTGTGAAGTTGTATACTGACCCTGTTGTAAGGATTTTTGTTTTGTTGATATTTAGTTGCAATCCATACTGAATCCATACTTTGATCTTCATCAGTAAATGTTTTAAATCCTCCTCACTTTCAGGAAGCAGAGTTGTGTAATCTGCATAACACAGGCTGTTAACGAGTCTTCCTTCAATCCTGATGCCCTGTTCTTCTTCATAAAGTCCAGCTTCTCATATTATTTGCTCAGCACAGAAACTGAAGAGATGTGGTGAAAGGATACAACCCTGACACACACCTTTCTTGACTTTAGACTGAGCAGTGTTTCCTTGTTTTGTTTGAACAACTGCCTCCAGGTCCATGTATAGATTCCTCATGAGTACAATTAGATGCTCTGGTATTCCCATTCTTCACAGTGTTATCCATAATTTGTTATGATCTATACAGTCAAGTGCCTTTGCATAGTCGATAAAACATAGACATCTTTCTGATATTCTCTGCTTTCAGCTAATATTCATCTGACATCAACAATGATGCCCCTGGTTCCTGCCCTCTTCTGAATCTGGCTTGATTTTCTGGCAGTTCCCTGTTTCTATACTGCTGCAGCGGCTTTTGAATGATCTTTAGTAAAATTTTGCTTGCATGTGATATTAATGACATCATCCAATAGTTTCCCCATTCACTTGGATCTTCTTTCTTGGGAATATGCACAAATATGGATCTCTCCCAGTCAGTTGGCCAGGTAGCTGTTCTCCACATCTTTTGGCATAAACAAGTGAGCACCTCCAGTGCTGCATCTGTTTGTTGAAACATCTCTGTTGGTATTCCATCAATTCCTGGAGCCTTGGGTTTCACCAATTCCTTCAAGGCAGCTTCTACCTTGTCCTTCAATGCCATTCATTCCTCATCATATGCAACCTCTTGAAATGGTTTGTCATCCACCAGTTCTTTTTTGTTCTATCACTGACAACATTGTAGTTCAGGACAGATCTTGAGATGTCTTTTTTGATGATGAATACAACCCCATTTGCCTTTAGTTTGTCATTCCCAGCATAGTAGACCGTATGATTATCTGACTCAAAATGGCCCATGCTGGTCCATTTTAGCTCACTGATGCCTAGAATGCCAATGTTTATGTGCTCCATTTCTCTTTTAATGATTCCTAATTTTCCTATATTCATACTGTGTACATTCAATGTTCCAATTATGAATGGATGTTTACAGTTGTTTATCGTCATTTTGAGTCATGCCACATCAGCAAATAGAGGTCCCTGGGGCTTTATTCCATTTTCGTCATGAAGGTAGACTCTATCTGAGGAGGCAGCTTTTCCCCAGTAGTCTTTTGAGTGCCTTCCAACCTGAAGTGCTCTGGCACTATATCTGACAGTGTTTCTCTGCTATTCATAGGAGTTTCAATGGCTAGTTGTTTTGAGAGTGGGTTGTCAGGTCCTACTTCCTAGTCTGTCTTAGTCTGGAAGCTCAGCTGAAACCTGTCCACCATGGGTGGCCCTGCTGGTATCTGAGATACTGGTAGTATAGCTTTCAGCCTCATAGCAACACAGAAGCCCTCACAGTACAACAAACTGACAGACATGTGGGGGTGGGCTGACCTAGGTCCCTGAAAAAGCTATGTTCAAGTCCTGGCCCCTAGAAATTTTTTTTCCATACTTGAGGATTGAACCCAGGGCCTTGCACATACTTTGCAAGTGCTCTACCATTGGGCTGCACCCCCAGTCCACTTAAATTTTTTTCTTGCTAAGTTACACAGGTTGCCTCTAGCCTCAAACCTGCAATCCTCCTGCCTCCACCTCCCAAATTGCTGCGATTACAGGCATGAGGCACTGCGCTTGGCCCCCAGGGATTTTGACTATGACTTTATTTAGAAGTGCAATAGGTTATTTGAAAATGTAATCAAAAGTTAAGATGAAGTTAGTAGGATGAGCCCTAAACCAATCTGACTGGTGTCTTTATGAAGAGGAGACAGGTCACAGAAATACACAGGCAAGGGGCCATGGGGCAGTAAGGGAGGCAGGAGCTGATGTGATTCACCAGCCAACGAGTGCCTGGGTTACTTGAAGCTAGGGAGGGGCAAGGAAGGACCCTCCCCTAGAGCTTGCTATGGCTTAAATCTGAATGTCCCCCAAATGTCATAGGTTTGAATGTTTAGTCCCCAGATAGTGGCATTATTTGTGGAGGTTACAGAACTTTGAGAGGTGGGATTCTAGCTTTGTAGAAGCAGCTTCCTGGGGGCAGAACTTTGGAATTTGTCCTGGGCCTGGGAAGTTCTCTGCCTTTTACCCTGTGATGCCATGAAGTTGTCTACCATGGCTCTTCTACCACCGCTGCTGCCATGGCTGCTCTGCCGCCATTAGGGACTGATCTTCTAACTGTGAGCTTCCAATATATATTTCTTCCCACTACCGAAAAGTTTGTTTTGGTTGGTTTTTCTGTTATAGTGTTGACAGCTGATGAATACAAGACTTCAGAGGGAGCATGGTTTTGCCAACACCTTGATCATGATCCAGAATTATGACAATAAATTTATGTCTTTTTAAGCCTTCCAGGTTGTGGTACTTCATTACAGACATCCTGTTGGTGTTGTTGTTAGGTGCCATGGAGTCGTGTCTGACCATAGTGACCCTCATAGGGTTTTCAATGGCTGATTGTTTTGGGATTGGCTCGGGAGTGGATTGCCACATCCTGCTCCCATGTTGTTGTTAGGTGCCGTCAAGTTGATGTCGGACTCATAGCGACCCTACATACAACAAGTGAAACACTATTGGCAGTGCTTCTCTGCTATTCATAGGGTTTTCAAGGGTGGATTGATATTTGGGAGTGGGTTGTTGAGTCCTTTTCCCAAATCTATAGCCACTCTAGGAAAATAATAAGACTTTGTAGTCACTTATCCCATACAATGGCAAGAGTGTTTTCTTAAAATCTAATTCAGATTATCCCCTTGCACATGCATAAAAATCTCTATTGATTTTTCTCTGGATGTGCAATAAAAACCAAACTCTTTGCCAGAGCAGACAAGGCCTTAGTATTGACTCTGACTATCTCTAGGTTCATCTCTTATCTCTGTCCCTTTGGGTCCTTGTCCTTGGCATTAGTGGCCAACTTGTACCTGGAAGATGATTTTCTTTCTTTCTTTCTTTCTCTCTCTCTCTCTCTTTTTTTTTTTTTTTTTTTTGCAGTACTGGGGGTTGAACCCAGGGCCTTGCACTTGCATGCTTTGTAAGTGTTGGACCACTGAGCTGCACCCCCAGCCCATTTTTATTTTTATTTATTTATTTATTTTTTACTTTTTTTTTGAGACAGCGTCTTGCTGAGTTACACAGACTAGGCCTGGTCTTGAACTTGCGATCCTCCTGCCTCCCCCTCCCAAGCCACTAGGATTACAGGTGTGCGCCACGGTGCCTGGCTCTGGAACATGATTTTCATTTGCTATTGCTGTGGCCTCTCAGGACTGAGCTGGAATCACTTATCACCCCACTTCATCTCCTCCAGAGCACTTATTCTGTCTTATAATTCCCTTATAATTCTATCCTAGGCATTATTTCTTTCCTGTCCCTTTATGATGGAAGCTCGTGAGATTTGGGCCTGGCTTGTGTTTGAGCCCCAATGTGCCCTCAGGAAATGATTGGAACTGAAACAAAGAGTGAAATTCTAGTGTTCTATCAAGTACAGTGAGTGAAATCAACACTGTCTCTGGGAAGATATGAAGTGGCATAGAAATTACACAGTGCTCCAATAATAGAAGAAAATCACAAAGATTGATGCTCATTTTTCTCAAGGACTTTTTGTTCCAAATATGAAATCTGGCCTTTGGTCCTGGACCTGGCAATCCACTCCCAAGGCACTCCCGAAACAGTCAGCCATTGAAAACCCTATGAGGGTCGCTATGACTCGGAGACGACTCAACGGCACCTGACAACAAGGCTATGTAAGAGGAGAGGTGCAAAAATGGAAAAATTCTTAAAGTCACATAAACTGTGTGTGTGTGAGAGACAGAGAGAGAGAGAGAGAAAGAGAGAGAGAGAGAGAAGAGATGAGGTTTTAAGTTATGATTTTGGGCTTTTCAAATTAAGTCAGTTGATAATGCATGAAAGTGATTTGATGTTGTCTATCGTCTCTTACCTGCAGCTGTAGCCCTGTGGCATCAGATCCCATCAGATCTCAGAAGCTAAGCAGGGTCGGGCCTGGTTAGTACTTGAGTGGGAGACCACCTGGGAACACCAGGTGCTGTAGGCCTGGGAGAAGGACCTAGCAACCCATTCCCAAAAATCAATCTGCCATTGAAAACCTTATGTATAGGAGAGAAGCACTGACAATAGTGTTTCGCCTGTTGTATGCAGGGTCACTATGAGTCAGACATTGACTCAACAGTACTTAACAACAACAACAACAACAACAACAACAACGATAAAAGCTATTTTAAAAATAATCCTTCTGAAAATGCAAGAATGCCTCACGTTTCTGCAAATAGTCACTCCTTTGTGTCAGGAAATGTTTGCCTCCAGAAGGCCTTTATTAAATGGCCAATGGATTAGCTAGAATAGTCCCGGAAACTTCTGGACATATAAACCAAGAAGTGAGAATGAGGTGCTTGTTTCACTGCACATCTTATTTCTCTGACCTTGGTGACTCCACTGAATCGATGAGACTTCAGCTGCTCTCAGGGAGTCCCTGCTAAGGCTCAGATCTTAAACACCTCCAAATTGCTCGGGTATTGAAGGCTTGGTCCCCATCCTGTGCCACTATTGGAGGTGGTGGAACCTTTAGGTTTAGGTGGAGGTGGTGGAACCTTTAGGACATGGGGCCTACAGGAAGGAAGGTAGGCAATGGACCTCCATTTTCTCTCCTCTTCCTCCTCTTTCTCCTCTTTCTCCCTCTTGTTTCCTGGCCACCAGGTGATTCCTGCCACCATGTGCTGCCCTACAGCGGTCCAGAGGCAATGGGGCCAAGTGGCCATGTTCTGAAGCTGTGAGCCAAATAAACCTCGATTCTCAGCCCATGGTTGTAGTAACAGAAAGCAGTTCCTGCATTTGCCAGACTCCCCATCCCTGTGACAAATGCCTGGGAGAAGCGGTTTGGGGGGGGGGGTGTTGGCTCAGGTACAGAGGTTTCTGCCCATGGTTGATGGCGCCATTATTTCTGGGCCAATGGAGACGCACGGCGTCATCACATCAGAACGTGGGAGAGCAGAGACGCTCCCCTCGTGGACGGCACTGCACCCTGGGGGCTGCTTCCTAGCATGTTCCTCCGTCTCAGAGGACAACTTGCACCCTCTTCCCTCTTCAGTGCTGCAGGCACGTCAATGGCGTACCCGGCTCTTGGTGACCTGGGGGTGCACCCAGGTGATGCTGCTAAAGGATGTGAGGGCCTAGTTTAGAAGTGGAGGTCGTGTGCGTCTTCAGGACAGTCAGTCGGAATTCTGAGATGTCCTGAATTACTCACCACAGGGGATGGAGGAGTGAAGAGATAAGAGGAGTGCTGGGCGCCGCGGTGGCACACACCTGTAATACCAGCGGCTCAGGAGGGGGAGGCAGGAGGATCGCAAGTTCGAGACCAGAGGCAGTCTGCGTAACTTAGCGAGACCCTGTCTCAAAAAGTAAAAAAATGGGCTGGGGGTGCAGCTCAGTGGTCCAGCACTTGCAGAGCGTGCAAGCGCGAGGGCCTGGGTTCAACCCCCAGTACCACACACACAAAAAAAAAAAAAAAAGAGAGAGAGAGAGAGAGAGAGAGAGATAAGAGGAGTTATTTTAATTGACAGCATTGGGCTAAACTATCGAGAAGAAGAGAAAAAATACTTGCAGAGGCAAAAAGACTATCCCCCATTCCCTTTCTGTGTGGAAACCCCGACCCTTACCCAGGAAATCCGCCATGATGACCGCATTGCAGGCTGCCGCAAAACCAACCCACCAAGCAGCAAGGACGGCCCCATATGGACACACTGTCCTCCAGTGCCAAGACTGCCCGCTCCACGGTGTCTTGCCTCTCTTATCTATGTGGGGTGGAATCCGCAGGACCTCGACCCTGAGAGACCCTGGGTTCGAGCCCATCTGCCTCACCTCGAGTCCTGAGGCACACCTGGGACTAAAAGAAGGCTGATGAGGCATGCCTGTTCTGGCCTAGAGATTAGAAGGCAAGATAGCAGTCTCTGGGGGTCTTCTGGGCACGGCCTTGGCGGGTTTCCTGCCACTGCATCCCTCCCCATAGGTGGGAGGGACACTGGACAATGCCACATAAAGGGTCAGGAGAGAATACGTAAGCCACTGCATATAAGGCTGAGCTGCTAAATAAAATTTGAGTTCTTTCCCTGAAATGCTCCCGGGGTGGTCTGTCATCTTCGTTGCACTCACCGTCAGTGGAGTGTGAGGGCTCTACCTGGGTGGGGTCCCCACATATCTACAGTGAATGTATGTTCACTGTGAATCATTTGGGCCTTCTCTTCTCAAATTTTCCTTATAAAATGCCCTGGTTTCTTTGAGCTAGCCAGGCTGCTGTCGGGTTTGGGAACTTGTCTCAGGATGGGTCCTTTCGCAGGCATGTGTAGTGGGTTAATAAACCTACTTATTTCAGCAAGAGTTACCAGGGTCAGGTAAAGCTCTGTGGATGGGGAGACGTCTGGGTAGATCAGACCCACCTGGGGTACCAGCAGGACCCATAGTGACCAGGACCTGCGCAGTCACCCCAGTTGCTGCTCAGAAGGGCCTTGTGCTTGGCTCTGTGGTCATCTCTCTCTCTCTCTCTCTCTCTCTCTTTTTTTCCAGTACTGGGGGTTGAACTCAGGGCCTTGCACTTGCATGCTCTGCAAGTGCTGGACCACTGAGCTGTAACCCCAGCCCATTTTTTTTACTTTTTGAGACAGGGTTTCGCTAAGTTACGCAGACTGCCTCTGGTCTCGAACTTGTGATCCTCCTGCCTCCGAGCCACTGGGATTACAGGCATGCGCCACTGTGCCCGGCAAAGCCACATTTTCTTTAGAAATTACTTATAGGTTGAAATGAAGCATCCAGCTTAGGTGATTTGGGGAAGAAGTAATGATAAACTAGAAACAGACAGTTACAAAAATCACCTGCCAGTCCGAAGATGGTGCTTTGTACAGCCATGCATTCATTTGATTTGAACACTGTTTTTAGAGGTTGTTGGAGTATTGTAGCTCTGAATGATTAAACTCACTTCTCATTGTGACACGAGTGTATGTCTCCTTCCAGACCCACAAATTATGTTTTGTATCCTCAGCCATGAGGATGAGTAAATCTGCGATTAGCCACCGGTTGCCTGCAGCTGTAGCCCTGTGGCATCCGATCCCGTCAGATCTCAGAAGCTAAGCAGGGTCGGGCCTGGTTAGTACCTGGATGGGAGACCGCCTGGGAACACCAGAAGCTGTAGGCTTGGGAGAAGGACCTGGCAACCCCCTCCCAAAAATCAATCTGCCATTGAAAACCCT
>VMDO01020783.1:0-36710 GCA_007922755.1 Pedetes capensis
TAAATGATTATGAATACTGGGCTAGACATGCATCTCAGAATAAATCTCAATTATCTCATGCATTATTTCTTTTGTAATATTGATAAATTCTATTTAATAATATTCTACTGAGATTTACATCTATATTTATAATATTGATAGCTTTCCTTTTTATACCATTAGTTTTGTTTCAGAGTAATATGAGCTTCAAAATATGAACTACAAAATGTTTCCTCCTAGTTTCTGGAAAAGATTACATGGAACAAGTGTTAATACTTTAAACATTTGGTTTAAAAAATTTCAAGTTAATTCATTTGGTACTCGTGATTTCTTTGGAGAAAAGTTTTAAATTATGGATTCATTTTCCCTAAAAGTTATAGGTTTATTGAAAATTTTGATTTCTGCTTGAATTTGTTTTGCTGATTTGTGTTTTTAGAAGACTGGATCCATTTTTATCAAATTTATACGAAACATTGTCAGTGTTGTCAAATATATGCAAGATGTGACAAAAAATATGGTGAATATTTTTTAAAAAATTATTACAGTGAAAAACACAATGTCAATTATTTCCCCTCAAAAAACTTCCCCTGGTTGGCTTATGCCATTGATCTTGTCACTTTCTGTAGCACTTCTGGAAGTCTTCTTTCGTGAGTGTCTTTAGTTGCACTGTCACAGCTACATAGATGTCCGGAATCCATTCAAAATATTTATATTTCTTGGTCATTTTGACTTTGGGGAAGAGCCAGAAGTTGCATAGGGCCAGATAGGTGAATATGGTGGATGAAAACACACCATATTGTTTTCATTTAACAGAAATTGTCATCCCAGAAGTGTTGTGTGACATGGAGCATTGTCATGATGGAGGCTGAAACAATGTGCCCATTTCTCAGGCCATTCTTCTCTTTACTATGACTGACTACATCAAACAAGTTGAAACTTGTCCCACAGAATACTAAGGTTCCATGAGTTGCTTCCCATATTGAAGATCCTCAGCAGCAGTATTCACTGTATTTTGTGATCACACCTGATATATGTAGGATTCCTTTATTCCCTTTTGATGTCTTCAAGTATGCCATGATATACCCTCTTATGAGATATTGGTAATTTCTGTCCTTTTATTCTTTGTCATTCTGCTAGTCATTTGACAATTATATTAATCTCATCAAGGAACTTCCTGGTTGTTTCATGTTTTTTTTTACTATTGTAGTTCTGTTTTTCACTTTGTAGATTTTGCTTTTATTTTGTGATATCCTTCTATTTGCTGGTTTGGGGTTCATTTGCTCTTGCTTTCCTAATATACACAGTCAGTGCTATATAATTCCCTGTCTGGGTACTACTTTAGCTGTTTCCAAAAATATTGTTATTTTCCATTCTCTCTTTCATTCAGTTCACTGTACTATTTTAAAAACAAAATAAAATAAAACAAAACAAAACACTTCCATTCGTTACTTTCTAAGTATCTGGATGTTGTCTTCCTTTTCTTTTCTCTCATTTTTCTTTTCTTTTTCTTTTTCTTTTTTCTTTGTTAAGGCAGAATCTCCCTGTGTAGACTGGTTGGCTTGAAACTCACAATGTAGACCAGGCTGGCCTTGGACTTGTATCTATCCTTCTGCCTCAGCCTCCTGAGTGCTGGGATTACAGATGTGCACCACTACCCCTAGCCGTATTTAGATATGTTACTGTTGTCTTTCCGTTGTTGATTTCTAGTTTGATTCCATCACATTCAGAGAACATATTTGTTATGATTTCAATTATTTTAAATGAGTTGAGGTTTGTTTTATGAACCAATAAATGGAATGTCTTGGTATATATCTCAGAGGCACTTTTAAATATATTTTCTGCTATCTATGGAGGCAATGATTGATACTGATGCTGATGGTGTTGTTGAATTCTCCTATAATTTATTGATTTTCTATTTAGTTGTTCTATCAGTTTTTGAGAGAAAGATATTGAAGTCCTCAACTATAATTGTGAATTTATTTTTCCTTTCAATTCAATTAGTTTTTGTTTCACATGCTATATATTTTTAACTCTAATCTTTACCATGTCAACAGTTTTAGAGGGCTAAAAAAATCAGATGCAGCTTAGAATTGTGTCCACATTGACTAAGAGCTCAAACAGAATCCAGCCAACATTTGATTCTAATCTGCATCTCATCTGATAGCTCTCTAAAACTATTGGAATTGTGAATTTTAGATTTGAGTCTATATTATATTTTTTATATATCATGGAGAATTGGCCCTTTTGTTATTGTATAAGATCCCCTTACCTCTGATAACTTCAGTTGCCCTAAAAACTAGTTAATATAGCCATTCCTGCTTTCTTTTGACTAATGTTTGCATAATATAACTTTTGCCGTTCCTTTATTTTAACCTTCAAGTATTGAGATGTTTAAGGGAATATCCCAGTATATATTTACATTATATATTTATACTTTTTAAATCAGTTCTGCCATTCTATTGCTGCATTTAAATTATTTATGTTTAATTATTGAGATGTTATGCTTAAGTCTGCCATTTTACTTTTTCTTTGTTCTATTTTCATTTGTCTTCTTTCTTTTATCATCTTCCAATGAGTAATTTGGACATAGTTTTTCTAGAATTCAATTTTTATTTATCTAGAGTTTTAAAATGCATCTCTTTGTATGACTCCTTAAAGTAAACTCTCAAGTAATTCCTTATATGTGTATTCTTCACATATGCATATAATTCATTACATTTTAGTTGCTAGGTGTCATCAAGTTGTGTCCAAATCATAGTGACCCTCATAGAGTTTTCAATGGATAATTGTTTCAGGACTGCCTTGGGAATGGATTGCCATGTCCTTCTCCCATTTTGGGGGTGCTGGGAATCAAACACAGGACCTCAGAGACTGCAGAGCGGCGCTCTACCAACTGAGCTAAATCCCAGCCCATACATTTTACTAGTGTTGCCCATTTTATCCATTCAAGTGATATATGGAAAACTTACAGCTTTTTGTTTCATCCTAAACTGTTTTTCATATAATTCCCTTAAATATTTCCTGACTATAATCAGATGCAGTGTCACACTCCTAGTAATCCTAGTGACAATGGAGACTGAGGCAGGAGGATTGCAGGCTTGAGGTCAGACGCAGCCTGTGCAATTTTGCAAGACTCTGTCTCAAAATAATATAGAAAAATAAAGTAACATTTTTTTAAAAAGTGGGCTGATCTGCAGCTCAGTGGGACAGCACTTGCCTAATATGGAAAAGACACTGGGGTCAACACCTTATTACTGAAAAAAATGTTCTGCATACATTTCAAACTACATTTGAGAGTTTTATTTTTTTTTCTCTAACCATCAAACCTAGTTGAGAAAATGCAAGAGAAGAAAATCTCCTACATATACCCATATTTTTGCTTACCATATATTTTCTTCTCTCATGTTCCCAGATTTCTTTGTCATTTCTGTCAGCTTATAGAAATTTCCTTGACTATTTCTTTAGTGTATGTCTGCTAGCAAAAAGTTCTTTAATTTTCCTTCATCAAGACATTCTCCTCAGAGAAAGGATCAGGAGGAAAGGGAAGAATTGGGAGGGCAAGAAAGAATAGGAGACAATAACTACAATCAAAGTGTTATATATGTATGCATGGAAATATCACAGTGAAACCTATTTATTTATACAACTAATATGCATTAATAATTATTAAAATAATAAAGCATTTAAATTGTCATAAAACCTTTTCAATTTAACAGCAACATATATATAAAAGGTTGTGAGAATTTCAAATATAATTCTAGAGAGATACATGTATATGAAGAAAGAGAATCTTTTCATACTTTTCAGTATGTCTTGTCTGGATATGGGATACTGAGCTGATAGTTTTTTCTTACAACACTTAAAACAACACTTAAAAATATCGAGCCATTTCCTTCAAGCTGCCATGTTTTCTGGTGAGAAATCTGCTGTCATTCAAATTCTTTTGTTCTTATAGGTAAGACATTTCTCTCTTCATATTCTACATATTTTCTTGGTATTTAGTTTTCATAAGTTTGATGATGGTGTGTCTTGTTTTAGATTTTTTCAAGCTTATCCTAGTTAGGGTTAGCTTAGTTTCTTAAGTCAGGAAATGCATGTCTTTCGCCAAATATTTTTTCTAGACATTATTTCCTGAAGAACTTATTCAGCCTTGTCTTCTTTCACTTTGCCTTCTAAGACCCTAATGGCATAGAATTTAACATTCTGGCAACATTAAATACTGTACTCTCACAGATTTGTGAGGCTCTCTATCTTTTCTTGTTGTTGTTAGGTGCCGTCGAGTCGGTATCCGACTCATAGCGACCCTCATAGGGTTTTCAATGGCTGAGTGCTTCGGGATTGCCTTGGGAGTGGATTGCCAGGCCCTTCTCCCATTTTTGCGGTGCTGGGAATTGAACTCGGGACCTCAGAGACTGCAGCGCAGCGCTCTACCCACTGAGCTAAATCCCAGCCCCTCTCTATCTTTTAGGCTCCAATAATTTTTCTTTGCTTTCCATATTGGGTAATTTTTCTTTTCCTTTGAGGTCTCTGATTCTTTCCTTTGCTCCTATTATTTATTTTTTATCCTACCTGGTATGATTTGAATGTATGTGCCTTCTAAGTTCATGCACAAATGGGCAGGGTACGAAAAGTCGGGGCCTTTGGGAAGTGAATAGTCATGAGGTCTCTGCTTTCATGAATAGAATTGGTGCCATCATAAAAAAATCCTGAGAAAGTTTGTTCACACCTTTCACCAGGCAAAGATTCATCCAGAAGACATTGTTGTTGGAGCCCAGAGCAGGATCTTATTAATATAAATCTGCAGGAGCCTTGATTTTGAACTTCTCACCCTCTAGAATTGTGAGAATTGCCTTTTTATTGCTTATATATTATAGTCTAATTTATTTATTATGACAACTTGAGCCATCTAAGAAAGGATCCATTGAACTTTTTATTTCAGTTATTTTGTGTTTTAATTTTAAATTTTCCACTTTTTTCTTCTTTATATATTTTTCTTCCTCAAACTTTCTACTTTATTTATTTCAAATGTCTTTGTAATTGCTTATTGGAGGATTTTTATGGTGTTTTATTTTTAATCTGGGCAGAGAATTCTAACATCTTTGCCATTGCATAGATAATCTTTTTCATTTACCTAGAGATCTTCCTAATTCTTAGTATGACACACCATTCTTCTGAAACTTGAACATTGAAATATCATGAGATTCTAAGTTAAACTTTCTGTTTTAGGTGGTGTCCTCTGATATTTCTGTACTTATGGAGGATGGGACAAACAGGAGGCGGAGGCAGGAGGATCAGGATTTCAACTCTAAGTTCTCCTCATTGCCACTTTTGATACTAAAAGAATTAAGTCATTGTTACAGCAGAATGAGTATGGGAATTAATGCTCTCCACTAGACTTCATCTGAAATTTCCCTGTCTGGAAAAAGTAAGAGTAACTTGTTCTGCTGCCCACTGAGCTGTGACTAACAGCTCAGGTGTGGATACCTGGCCTCATACATCTGGACAGTGGTGAAATTTCTGACTTTCTCCTAGTCATACTTTGAAACTATTCCACTAGAGAAATATACCATTTTACTTCCAGGTGTAGGTGAAATCTCAGGCTTCCTATGTGGGCTCTAAAGCATAAGAGTAGAAGGCTCATTATTACCTGGCAGGGATGAGTTTTAGCCTTCTGTGTCACTACCACCCTAGTAGGTAGATTGGGACATCTGATTCTAGTCTAGCAAAGGGAAAAGTTAAAGATCCTAATTCAGCATTGGTTGGCATGACTTGGAGTGGGGTTACACTTTTTTTGTGCTTTTTAGCTGAAATACAGTAGTTATTGTCTCATATTTTTCTCTCTTGTTAGATTATCCCTTTCCTGGTACTTTGGCTAGAGATTGCAGCCTTTCATTGGGCTACTTTTGGTCTGTGCTATTTGGTATTTTGTGACCATCATCTTATTCAGCTTCATATTTGGTTATAAGAACCAAAAAGGAAACCCAAAGGGCACACTGATGTTTTATTATATTGATCCATAGGCATCTAGGTGGTCTTTTTCTCTCTACCTTTTAGAAACTTCTTTTGTTTCTTTGTCCAGAGCTTTTATTTGTACTACCTGGAAGAAATAGGAGAAATTTCCTGCCCCATTATTCCAGAACTAGTCACACACACACACACACACACACACACACACACACACACACACACATTACTTTCCAGAAGCTGTGTAAAAATATGTTTCTTTTTATGAGAAACTTTAATTCACTATTCTAAGAGAATATGGTAGAAGTCTGTCAATAACATGCTGCACAGTATCTCTGGTTGTCAGCATTCAAATACATAACTCAAAAGGCTGCAGCAGTGCTTTGTAATTGTGTGCTATACATCTATGGATATTGTTTACAGTAGGCATGTACAGAATTTCCACGTATGTAGGGGAGAAAAGGGAATGAAGTAAGTTGATATTTCCCCAGACTTCCCCTTCTTCATTGAAAACAGCTGAGTTTCTACTTGCCTTCTCTTCTGGGCTTCAACACAAAATTTTACTTAAATGGAGGGCATGGTGGCACACACCTGCAATCCCAGAAAACAGGAGGTGGAGGCAGGAGAATCAGGAGTTCAATACCAGAGGCAACCTGTGCAATTTAGCAAAAATTAAAACTATATATATATATATATATATATATATATATATATATATATATATATGTTAAAAATAGATTAGGGGTGCATTCCAGTGGTAGAACACTTGCAAAGTATGTGGAAAGTCTTGGTTTCAACCCCCAAGTATAAATAAATAAATAAATAAATAAATATTTTTTTAAAAATAAAATTTTTCTTAAAGAAGAAATTGTATGGTTTTTAAAAAGTTCAAAAATATTTTAAGTTCAACTTTTCTCAGCTGAGTTTATAAAGGGATTAAACTCCATAGGAGTTTTGGGTGATGATTTTGTTAGTTCTTTCCCAAATGGAATATGGTTCATAACATTGATACATAGGATAAGACCAATTTATTAATTTCCTACAATGAATAGTTTAGGGTGCTGGGGTTTAATTCTGTTGTGGAACTGAGGTGAGAAAGGTTGCAACTATCACATATGGCCAAGAAATTTCTCATGGAATATTCTAAAGAATTAAGACGTTGAGACAGGAGCCAGTCATATTTCAAATGTTGTTGTTACGTGCCATTGAGTTGTGTCCAATTCATAGCAATCCTCATTAGGGTTTTCTATGGCTGATTGTTTCAGAATTGCCTCCAGAGTGGATTGCCATGTCCTTCTCCCATTTTTTGCAGTGCTGGGAATCGAACCCAGAACCTTAGAGACTGCAGAGTGGTGCTCTACCAACTAAGCTAAATCCCATCCCCATATTTCAAATAGGAGAAGATGATTATACCAGTCAACCTGAAAGACACAAACTTATCTTTGTTTCAACAGAGGGAAGAGAAGCAGATCTTGAGCATTTAATCAAATTATGCTGTATCAATAACAAAGAAAAACTATATTTAGTGTGGCAAATATCTATTAAAATCTTAAATACAAAGAATAAAATCACATCATGTATGGCTGTCATCTTGAATTCATGAAAATATTATTGACCAATGTGTATAGAATATATTAAAGTGATAAGAATTCATCTTACAAAGCTTGAAAACTTTAATAAGAAAACCTGCTTATAGATGAAAAAGAACCAAATTTTTATTTTTATTCTAGACCTCAGTTCATTCTATATGAGCCACAGTAGCTATGTCAATCAACTTCATCCCACTGGGAGGCAAGATAGTGCTCCTGAGTGTGCTCTGGCACAAAATCTGGTGCCACATTGACTGTGATTTGGAAGTCAGTGAATGCACCCCCACCTGCACTTCTTCTGTTTTTTCCCCGGGAAGTCTGAGGGCACAATAAAGGCAGCTGGTAGGGGCTGTGGGTTATGGTGAGGTGAGACATTTTGAACTGACTGAAACCATGGCTTTTCCTCAGCTCTTATCATCAAAAAACATGTGGATAAACATTGAGACAGAAAGAAGCAAAGCATATTAAGTGCAGTAAAAATGTCTGCTTCAATGAGCTTGTCAACATTGCCTGAATGATGAAACACAGATAGCTACTCTGAGGATGATTAGAAAGTTCTGGGTACTACCTAGTCTGAGTTTTAACACTGACAGTGATATGCTAACATATTCTACAAATCAGAAGTGATACCATCTGATCCTCAAACTAGTTAAGGAGTATGGGGGTGAGAAATATATCTAAGTAGAAGAATATTTTCAAATGCCAGCAAAAGAGAAAAGCTTATTTTTACATGCTTAAAAAGTTGCTTTCTTTAGAAGACAAAAAACTGTCTAATTTTGTTTCAGAAAGGATTTTTTTTAACTAATCAAGAAATAATTAAGACAAAGTGTACAGAAAATTATAAAGTCAACTGAATATTATATATTTTTTTCTTTTTTTAAAATTGCCACAATATGGTGAGATTTGTTATGGGATTTTCATGGTTTTACATCCTGTATTTTGCATTCATTCTCTCCCTCTTTATCCTGCAATATTGTTCTTCCCCTCCCCACTTCCTGTATCACACTCTCCCTCCCACTGGCCCCTTCCACTCTTGTGTTAGGTCCTCTTGGATTTTCCAATCTTAGATATGTACATTTGTTTATATATATATAGGTGTATACTATATATATATATATGCTGGGATTTAGCTCAGTGAGTAGAGCACTGCGCTGCAGTCTCTGAGGCCCCGAGTTCAATTCCCAGCACCGCAAAAATGGGAGAAGGGCCTGGCAATCCACTCCCAAGGCAATCCCGAAGCACTCAGCCATTGAAAACCCTATGAGGGTCGCTATGAGTCGGATACCGACTCGACGGCACCTAACAACAACAACAAATATATATATATATATATATATATATATATATATATATATATATATATATATGCATATATATACACATACATATATATATATGTTTCTTTAAGGTAGATCTATTTCCCATGTATAGTTGAGAACATACAGTATTTCTCCTTTTGAGTATGGGTTGCTTCACTTAAAATGATGATCTCTAATTTTATCTATTTTGCTGCAAATGATAATTTCACTCTCCTTTTTACAGATAAATAATATTCCTTGTGTATATATGCCACATTTTTAATCCAATCATCAATTACCCTTGTAATTGTGAAGAATGCTATAGTAAACATGGAAATGCAAGTGTCCCTGTGGTATGATGATTTATATTCCTTTAGATATATTCCAAGAAGTGTTATATCTGGATCATGTGGTAGTTCTATTTTTAGTTTTCTGAGGAACTTCCATACTGATTTCCATAATGGCTTATCTAATTTATCATCCTATCAAAAATGTAAAAATTTTCCTTTTTCTCCAAATCCTCACCAGCATTTGTTCATTTGATTTGTTGATGTTAGCCAATCTAACTGTGATGAGACAAATTTTAGTGTAATTTTGATTTGCATTTCCCTTCTGGCTAGGGACATTTTTTTCCTATGTTTATTGGCCATTTTTGTTTGTTTGTTTGTTTTGTTTGTTTGTTTTGAGAAGTATTTAGTTCTATTACCTGCTTATTTATCAGATTATTTGTTACTTTGATATTTAACTTCTTGAGTTCTTTTTTGCCTTTTCTTTCTCTCTCTTTCTTTCTCTCTTTCTTCCTTTCTTCCTTTCATTTATTTTTCTTTTTTGTGGTGCTGGAGATCAAGCCCAGAGTCTTAGTACATGTTGAGCAAGGACTCTACTACCTGAGCTAAACTCTCCACCATAATTTCTTCAGTTCTTTACATATCCTAGTTTTTAGTCTTCTGTGAGATGAAGAGGATGCAAAGATTTTCTCCCTTAGTGATTGTTTTATGCAGTGGGTGAAATTTTAAAATTTCTTTTCTGACCAGTCTTTTAGGCTTTAGTTGATTATTTGTTTTCCTTCTCCCTTCTCATTATTCATTGATTTATTAATTTTATTGTGTACGTTTGAAACATCTAAGTGCAAAAGTGTACAGTAGCATCATTGTAACCAATTCCAGTTTAAGAAATTAAACATTACAGATAAAATTTTATATACTGTGGATTCCTTCCTGATCCCATCTCATTTCCCATCTCCCTTCTCAGCTGTGATCACTTACCCAAATTTGTATTTATCATTCACATCCATTTTTGCCATGCATTTATGGACTTCTTTTACACATGGTGTCAGCTCCACATCTTTTTATAGTTCATACACTTTCAATCCACAGTATTATTAGGATTAATAAGCTATGGTTCATTTTCATTTCTGAGCAGTATTTCAGTGAATTCTATTTCAGTTTATTCCTTCTCTCAATGGACTTTTGGATTGTTTCCAGTTTTCTACAATTACATGTTAAAATAAACACTCATGTATGGCTCCTTATACATGTGTTTCTCTAGGTTATAAACCTAGAAGCAGAATTGCATGGTTGTAGGAAATGCACATATTCAACTTTGATGCTATCACATTGTGACCAAGGTGGCTAAGCTAGGATTTACATTCCTACCCAGAAGGTATTATTATTTTGTCCAGTACTAGGGAACTGAACCAAGGGCCTAGCACATAGTTTGCAAGTGCTCTACCGCTCAGCTGCACCCCCAGCTCCTTTTTACTTTTTGTCTTGAGACAGGTCTTGCTACATTATGCAGGCTGCCTCTGGGCTCGAACTGAATTTGTGATCCTCCTGCCTCTGTGTCCTAAACTGCTAGGATTGCAGGCATGCACCATCATGCCTGGCAAGGTATAAGAATTTCTATTTCTTACCATCATCATGGTATTATCAAACCTTTACAGTTTTTAATCTCTCTGCTTAGTGTGACATGGTGTTTCCCACTTTCCTTTTGTATTTCTGTTACTAGTTAGCATTTTTCATTATAACCTGATTGGCATAGAATGTAAGAAATTCCTTCACTAGAATTAAACAAAAGGCAGTTAATGTGTAAAATCTGGATTATGGAGATTATGTAAGATCAGTTGGCATTCAATGTTTTTCCTTATGTTTTAATATGATTTCAAAGACATGCTAAACAAAACACAAAAGCAAAAATAATGATAATAAAAAATAAATTCCGCAAGGGCCCCAACAATAGCAAAAGAGTTCTGGTGAACCTAAATATACTAGGATGTCATGAGGAAGTAGTAGCAAACTAGGTGATTATTTTGTAATATATCAATAAACAGATATGAGACAGGTAAATTATAATCAAAAGCATATTTCTTTTTCTGGGTCTGTTTAGTGTTTGGTCTAATTAGGTACCTGATGATTATGTTGAATGACAGATGTTATGGCAAAATATAAAGGTTCACGTAGGATGAAACTATGGATCAGAAAGAGATAAATCTCTGTTTGCTTACTAACATCCAAAATACTGTCTGTACTTATTTTCTCAGATCCAAGTATACCCAGCTATCTAGTTTCTAGAAAGACACATATTCTTTGGATTCATATTTTTTGAGTTGGTAGCAAATTCTGAATATTTTTAAGTAGAATTTTATGTTAGCCTTTTCAGTGTGTTCTTGGTGATTATATAAGCATACAAAGTAAACTTTGTATAGCTTTGAATATTATGGTATTGTTGTTGTTGTTGTTAGGTGCTGTCGAGGCGTGTCTGACTCATAGCGACCCTCACAGGGTTTTCAATGGCAGATTGTTTTGGGATTGCCTTGGGAGTGGGTTGCCACGTCCTTCTCCCATTTTTGCAGTGCTGGGAATTGAACTCGGGACCTCAGAGACTGCAGAGCAGAGCTCTACCAACTGAACTAAATCTCAGTCCATTATGGTATAGTATAGATAAAACTACAAAAAATAAAGACTTAAAGTCTGCTGATATTGTGGTTTTCTCCTTTTTCTCTGACCCTCAAGTGGTAGTGAAAGCATAAAAATAGATTGGGTCCTAATTCTGTTATTGTTGAATTACTTCAATTTTTTTTGTTTGAGTACCACATCTATTTGTATCATAATAAGATTTTCACTGTTTATAACTCTATTTGGAATTTAAGTAATAGTTCATAGGAAAATTATGGAATATGTAATGGGATGGCATAAGAAGCAATATCAAAACTGAAAGATGAATTGTATATGCACACGAAAATGAGCTAGATCTTTTTGAACAGGAGACAAGAAGGAATATTGAAGGAAATAAATTACTAGGCTAATATTTTCCTTATACTATGTCTTCCTTCTATTGTTTACAAAGTTAAAAATGAGCCTAATGATGCAATTGTTATATTTACTGAGTCATCAAGATTTATAGAGAAAACCTTTTACTAATAATACTGGGAAAGAATTAAGTATACATTGAGAAATGAATAGAAAACAAGCATACATTGGATTAGGCAAATAATCATCAGAGGCATATAAGTATGTTATATTCTGAGTGAGAAATTTTCCTGCTTGGATTGTACTAAAGGAAAAGAGTTGGAAAATAAAACTAAGTAATTTTGCTGTGTTTAGACTATGAGGAAGAAATAAATAAAAAGCTAATTGGACAGAAGTATAGCAAGAAATCAAGGAAACCAGATTTCCTTGTTGTTTGGGGTGTTTTTCTCCAATAAATTAGAAAGGTGCAAATTACACTCCAAATCGAAATTCAATCTACTTCCATAAATAGGAAAAAGCAAGTATATACCTATCTTTACATTTTTATCCACAGAATATGTAGATTTCTGAAAAAGAGCCACCTAATATCAAAGCTCTTTCAAATAAAACCCTTGCTAAAACAAGTAGCTGTCAACAAAATGAGAGCATGACAGAGATGAAGACTTGATGATGTGTATTTGAAAATTGCTGCTTAAAAGAATGTTGAAAGTAGGTGAGACTTGTCCAAGGACTTGAGAAAGAATTATGGTGGCAGACAGAATCTGTTAGAGGCCAGTTGCTAAGGAGTGGGTAACTTGTACATCTGAGAGAAGCAAAAAATTTGGAAACACAGTATAATTTTATCAGACTTTCTTTGTATTTCTTTGGTTCAAAAAAAATTTCAAAATCTGAAATTGTTCTCACACTTATAGCCAAGAAGTGTGTCTAAGTGCCTGGCAGCACTGTCAGCTCTAGTATTCTCTGATTTGAATATATATATGTGAAATAAAGTGAAATTTAATGAGAAAGTCAGTAGTTCTCATTTAAGTCTGGGGTGCATTTGGGAAATATATTTGATTATCTTTACTTATCAAGTTATTAAATTTCCATTTTGTTCTAAGTATATATTTGAGTGAGTGATTTCTAAAATTAAAATTGAAGAAAATTTTCTCATGAAGTTATGCTCAAAAATCACTTTTATGCAAATAACAGCTTATTATTTTATACCAACTGAGTAAAGATCATTGGAGTGGCAAGTAACAAGTGCTAGTGGAGGTGTGGACAGTCAAGAGACTCTCATAATTCTGATAAGAGCCTAGAAAGATAAAGTTAATCTGAAAAGTAAGTACATTAGAGCTAACCAAATAAACATCCTAGGAGCAAAACATGCCCACCCAAGGTAATCATATCTCAGAGAAATGCGATGCAAGCCCAGATCATGTCCCAGGATATTCATCCAAAGAATATTTATAGTGACAGAAGTTGCAAGCAATCTCTATGTCCATCACTATGAGAATAGGTGATATGTCATGACTACTCATTGTTAACTAAAGCAATGAATGGAGACTATATACAATCTGGAGAAATAAGTTGTCATGGAAAGATAAGACACAGGTCATCACATGACTTTAGACCATTTGTTGTTGTTGTTGCTGTTGTTGTTAGATACTATCAAGTCGGTATCCGACTCATAGCGACCCTCTGTACAACAGGAGAAACACTATTGTCAGTGCTTCTCTGCTGTTCATAGGGTTTTCAATGGCAGATTTACTTTTGGGAGGGGGTTGCCAGGTCCTTCTCCCAAGCCTACAGCTTCTGGTGTCCCCAGGCGGTATCCCATCCAGGTACTAACCAGGCCCGACCCTGCTTAGCTTCCTAGATCTGACGGGATTGGATGCCACAGGGCTATGGCTGCAGGCTTAGACCATTTAGATAAATTTTAAAAATCATCCAAAGGTAACAATAGGAAACTAGTTTTTTAGAATACCAACACAAAAGGTGTGTTAAAGTGAAATAATAATAATTTTCTTTATGTCAAGAGAAGGATATTGAAGAAAAAGAGAACAAATAAATGACAATAATAATAAATATATAAGCAAATAAGTAAATAAATAAAATGGATCAATAATGATACTTTGTCATCACCTGAAGAATATAATTAATTCATCCTCTACTCCAGAGTCTAGAAAAAATGAAAATAAAGAAAATTTAACACATAGGTAACTTAAAACAAAATGAAACTAATAACAATGTTTATACCCTAAATTGGAATCATAATGAAAACTTCCATGAAATATATATATACCAGTCACTACATATTCACTATGAACCTGGCATACATCATTCACCTTTAAAGCATTATCTCTTTCACTCTTCACGGTAAACCTATGAAATAGACCTTCTTATTCAACTTATATTTTGGTAGCTGATTCTTCAGTGGCTTGTTTTTGCCCAATGGCTCCTGGCTTTGGGTTTTGTTTTTTGTTTTTTGTTTGTTTGTTTGTTTGTTTTTATGGAAGAAGCAAGGTTCAAACCCAGATTTATTGACATTGAAGCTCATCAGCTTAATCTCTATATGATACAAAACCTTTCAAAATAGTATTTCACATTTGCTGTGTTTTCATATTCCCTCCCCCATTTGTTTAATTCATTTTCATTCTCACAATTAGCTGACAAGTGCTCTCAGTAATATTCCACATGATTTCATCCTCATCAAGTCCACTAACCCCTACTGGACAGGATTGATCATGCTCTTGAAATGCTTGACTCCTGTTCTACCTCCATCAACTATTTCTCATCTCCTCATAATACTTTCACTTCCTTGTCCAATTATCTAAATGTTGATATTCTTCAGGATTTTGTTCTTAATGTTTTTAGACTGGTAATCGCTCCACATGATTACCTTGTGATAATATCAGAAAATTAGTTTATAGGTTGATGATTTCTATATCCAGTCACTTCATCGAAATGTTGAATGCTTAATTTGTTTCTCTTTCTGTCTACTTTCCATAATCCATCAATAAACAAGTCTTACAGATTTTGGCTCTAAACATTTTTCCAATCCAAAACTTATTTTTTCTCTTTGTTTGTTTGTTTTGTGGTGGGTTGTTTTGTGGGTTTGTTTTGTGGGTTTGTTTTGTGGTGTGGTGTACTTCATGTATAGGAGGCAAGTCTTCCACCATTGAGCTATACGCCCAGCAACTTTTTAGTTTTTTTTTTTTTTTGTATTTAAAACAAGTTCTTTTTTATTTTTATTTTATTTATTTATTTATTTATTTATTTATTTATTTATTTATTTTTGTGGTACTGGGGGTTGAATCCGGGGCCTCGCATTTGTAGGCTTTGCAAGTGCTGGACCATTGAGCTGCACCCTCAGCACCCCCTTTTTATTTTTAGTTTCTGAGACAAAGTTTTACTATATTACACAGACTGCCTCTGGTCTCGAACTTGTGCTCCTCCTGCCTCTGCCTCCCGGGTCTCTGGGATTACAGGCATGCACCGTGTGCTTGGTACCATTATGGCATTTTCATATATGTTTATGATATGCTCACATAGTTTTATGTGTTTCATTTTGAAGAGATAAAATCAACGTTTTAATTTTTCACCTGAGCAACCAAGAAAAAGAAAGCAAATTAAACCCAAAGCAAGTAGGCAAAAGAAAATAAGGATGATTAAGAAAAGAAATCAATAAAGTAGAAAATGAACAAGTAAGAAGGAAAAGGGATGAACCCAAAAGCTAGTTACCTGAGGCAGTTTTTAAATTGATCAACTTTTAACAATATTTAAGAGGGAAAAAAGAAAGGAGAAAAATATAAAGAATATCATTAATGGGAATAAAAAAATAGATTTCCTCTCAATCATTTAGAGGTAAAAAGGAAAATTTTTAAAATATGAATAAGCATGAGTAATTTCATGTCAATAATTTCTGCAACTTTTACAAAAGAGGCAAATACTTAGAAAATTAAAAATTCTTAGTACTCTCCAGCACTGTGGTGTGTTCCTATAATCCCAATGAAAAAGGGAGGCTGAGGTAGGAAGATCTCACATTTGAGGACAGAGGCAGCCTGTTCAACTCAAAGACAGAATCTGTCTTTAAATAAATAAATACATAAATATAAAAGTAGCTGAAGACGAAGCTCAGCGGTGTACCTCAAGTCTAGTATGTGTGAGGCCATCAGTTCAATGCCTCAGTACTAAATAATATAATAATAATAATAATAATAATAACAATAACAACAAGCTGCTAGATGATCACAAAAACATTAAAAATTTCAATTCTTAGTTTAAAAATTGTACGATGGCTACCCCAGGATCAATATCTTCCCTGAGAAAAATCTATCAAATATTTAAGAAATAATACCACCATATCACCTCAACATGATCTCTTTTTCAGTAAAAAAAGGAACATTTCACAACTTAATTAATGAGGCTAGGATATTTCTGATAACAAAACTAACCCCGCTAAAAGAACAATTGCAAGAAAAAACAATGCAAAAGCTACAGAACAACATCGGTCATGCAATTAAACAGCAAAAACTTTTAATGATAACTAATAAATTTAATATTATGTGAAGAGCAATACATGTCCAGAATGACAGGTTGACTTAACATTGGAAAATTAACCACATATTTCACCGTGACAATAGAAAAACAGAAAACATATAATCATTTCAAGAGATGCAGGAAGGAATCTGACAAAAATTGATACTATTCATGATTTTAAAGGAATTATTACCAAACAACAATAGAAGAAAACTCTTTCTGTCTGTAAAGGACATACTAATGGTAAAAGACTGTGTATGATTTTCTTATCAGTCCCCAGATCGGTTAAGAATGTCCCCTCTCACAACTTCTTTTAACCATGTTACTGAAAGATATAGCTAGTGCAATAATGGACAAAAGAGGAAATAAAAAGGCAAAAAAGAAAAAAGGCAATGCTTTTTAATTGGAACGGAAGAAATGAAACTGCTTTCATTCAAGATGACAGAGGTCTAGATAAAAAAACCTGTAGGATGAGAGAAACACTACTTGAACTTATAAGTGAAAGAAGCGGTGTTACAGGACACAAGATGAATATAAAAAATCAACTACATTTTTACATACAAACAACAGAGAAACAGAAAATAAAAATGTCAAATTTCACAAAAGCCTAAAAGTCATGATATATTTAGAAAAAAAGTTGAAATAATTATATATAAGCCTAAAAACTACAAATGGCTAAGAAAAACTAAAGGAGAGCTAAGTAAATGGATAAATGAGCCATATTGTTGGTGTAGCAGGTACCTTATTGTTAAGATGTTTATTTCTCTCTAAATCTATCTGGAGAACCAATGTAATTCCAAATTAAAATTCTAGTATGTCTGTACCAGTTGACAAATTAATTCTAAAATTTATATGAAAATATGAGGAAGAACAGTTAACATGATTTAAACAACAAAAATGAGCACAAAGAACTTCCTGTAGATGATTTCAAGATTTACTATAAAGCTACACTAAGGGAGCAAATAAAGATTAATAGAACACAATCATGCATCCAGAATAGATCCACAAATGTATAGAAAACTGATTTTCCACAAAGGTGCTAAAAATCATTTTAATAGAGAAAAAGGATTTTCAAAAAATTGCTAATTTATGAGATAATCACATAGAGAAAAAAATGACAATCATATCACGCCATAGACAAAAAACAACTCAAGATATATCATGGACATAAAAGTTGAAATATAAGTATAGAATTTCTAGAAGAAAACATGGAAAATCTACATCACTATAGGAAAAGGATTCAAGAAAAAACACAAACATGATTAATCATAAGAAATATATTGACCTGTATAAAATTTAAAATATGCTCTTCACAAGAGATTACTGTTTAAGTAAAAAGACAAGTCAAATACTAAAAAGATGAAATATTTGCAATACACATCTCTGAAAAAAAGGACTTACATTAGATTTGTTGTTGATGTTAGGTGCCGTCCAGTCGTTGTCCGACTCATAGTGACCCTCTGTACAACAGGGGAAACACGATTGTCAGTGTTTCTCTGCTGTTCATAGGGTTTTCAATGGCGGATTGATTTTTGGGAGGGGGTTGCCAGGTCCTTCTCCCAAGCCTACAACTTCTGGTGTTCCCAGGCGGTCTCCCATCCAGGTACTAACCAGGCCCGACCCTGTTTAGCTTCCGAGATCTGACGGGATTGGATGCCACAGGGCTACAGCTGCAGGCTACAGGAAGTATATTAAAAGAATCAAACTAATGAAAAATGATATATGGACAAAAAAATTGAACAAATATATCCCGAAACAATGTATACTAAAAAGCTAATAAGCATGTCACAGGATGTGCAATAAATTTCAGAGCAATGCAAATTAAAATCACAAGGACATCCCAGCAAACCCTCACAATGGTGACAATATCATATGGTTTTGAGGATATAGAGCAACTAGAACTCTTCCATAATCCTTGCAGGAACAGAAAATTGTCTTTTCACTTTGGAACACTGGTTAGCAGTTTCTTATAAAGCAAACAGGCACTTTTCATGTGACCTAACAATTCTACTCCTATATTTTTTACCCAAGAGAAATAAAGATATATGTCTGACAAAAAAAAATCTCATATAAAAATTTACAAAAGTGTTTTATTTGTAACAGTCTCAAGCTGGAATCAATTTAAATATGCATTAGGTCAATGGATAAGCAAGTCAATGGATAAACACCTCTATGTATTCATGTTGTTGTTGTTAGGTGCCATCAAATCGTGCCTGATTCATAGCGACCCTCATAGGGTTTTCAATGGCAGACTGTTTCGGGATTGCCTTGGGAGAGGGTTGCCACGTCCTTCTCCCATTTTTGTGGTGCTGAGAATTGAACTCGAGACCTCAGAGACTGCAGTGCAGTGCTCTACCAACTAAGCTAAATCCCAGCCCATGTATTCATATAATGAAATTCTAATCAGGAATTAAGCCTTCTGACACACAGGACAATATGCACATGTCTCAAAAACATCATGCAGAATGAAGGATGTCAGACATGGGTGCCTATATTGTGTAGTAGTCCATTTATATGGGATTCTATTATAAGTAAACCAATCTTCAGTGAAAGAAAGAAGATTGTTCTTATGTGTTTAGGGGTGACTAGAAAGGGGCATGAGCAAATTTAGGGAATGATTTTTAGATATTTTATGCCCTAGTGGAAGGACAGTGACTTAGTCCATATATTTATCAAGTCCCATTACCCTGCATAGTTAAAATAAGTATAATTTGCTTGATGTAAATTATACCTTGAGTTGATTTTCAGGCTGCACAGACAGTATAGTGTGAAAGGATAACAGTAACTACAACTGTTTGACCACCCAAGAATAATTCTGAAGAAGTTGAATAGCCATGATTTAGTAAGAATTAGTAAGATTTAATAAGAATTAGGGACACTTTTTGAGAATTACATGAAATACATTTGAGCTATAATTTTAAATTATCTAATTGAAAGGGAGAAATAGAGACACTATTGATTGATTACATACTACCCAGTAAATTATTTCATATTTTTCTCACATCAGTCTTTTCCCACTTGACATATGCAAAAGGAAAGACTCAGAATGAGTAAAAAAATTAACCAAGACCACTATCTTCTGCCACTATTAGCAGCAGAGTTAATAATAAATCCAATTGTATTTGGCTCCACAAATTGTTGAATTCCTTTATGGAACCTTAAGTTCTTTGTGAATATTCTCTACTCTTTGAGATCATATTTTGGGTTCCTACACCTTCTAACTGGGCAGGAGCCAGAGTTTTAGAAATATGTAACATAAAGTTTTTCTCCATTTTTCTTCTAAAATGTTTGTTCTATTTACTCAGATTTTATGAATTATCCTTAATTTCAGCATTAAATCTCACGAATTTGGATCAAAGAGATAATGGTTTGGATAATGAGTGAAAATTGCAAATTATTAGATATTCTTGAAGAAATATAGCTTCATCACTTGTAGGTAGAGAGTGTAACTTGAACTGTCCTAATCAAGGCCACCTAATAGTAGTTCTGTGGATGAACAGATTAGAATGATTTCCAATTAACATACCAAAGCCCTCTCCAAAATCCTGTTGATTGAAGCTTGCATGAAGATTCCTTTCATATGAAAACACTACTTTTTAAATATAATTTGTATTCCTTACTTAAATATTGTTGTTTTTTATCTGAGCCTTTTGGAAATACTTTTTGGAGAATGAAAAGATTAAGAAAACACACACACAGAAACACACACACAAGCCTCTTAGGAACTCTTAAAAATATTAAATTAATAAAAGCAGAATTAGAAGAACTTAGCTTCAGCCACAAAAAAAAAAAAACCGTTTTGTTTTTTTGTTTTTAAATCAGAGGTAATAATTAAAAATGTATAAAATCTATTGTGATGTCAAAAGGCAGGTATGAAAGTTAGCCTCTTAGAGTTGAAAGGGAATTCATATGTATGACAAATTCCAAGGCTTCCTCTTGCAAGAGAAAATATTTGCAGTAAGGAACAGAGAAAAGCCTCTTTTATATTAATTTCTTGAGCTGCTTGTAGCCAGAACTATCCCCTCTGCTGTTCCCTGTCACTTTTGGAGGTCTTTGAGCCAAGCCCAAGCTACCTGCCTGTCCCAACAGTGGTGTTTTCTCATCAAAGAACCATTGCCACAGCCTCTCAGCTCTGAGTAGGAATTGAAAAGCCTTTGAAATCAGTGCAGCCTCGCTGCACAGCTAGTAATAAGCATTACAGAAAAACACGTAGCTCATTTGTTTAAAAGTTCATTCGCTGAAGTGTGATTTAGATAGATGAGAGGTGGGTTTTGCTTGGTGCTGCTCAGCCCCATGGCAAAGTAGAGCTAGGTCGCCTTTCAAAGACTTCCTCATCCCTGCCCATTGCTGAGTCCCTGCAACAATGGAGCTTTGAAGAGAAAAAGAAAAAGAAAAAGAAAAAAAAAAAAAAAAAAAAAACAGCAAAGAAAAGAAAGAAAGAGAAAAAGAGAAAGAGATAACACCAGTAGGAGAGGCTGACAGCTCAGTCTAGACTCAAACAGCCCTTCTAGTGTCCAGGACAGAAGTACATGTCTGAAGGTTGGATAAGGTCTGGGTTCAGAACAGCCCAAAGAATTAATTTGAAAGAATGTCTCCACCCACTTCCTGTAAGGCAGCAGCAGCAGCTCTAGTAAAATATATCCCAGATCACAGGGCAGTTAGCCATGTAGATTCTGCCATAGTCCCACAGAATTCTATTTCAAGGAAATAAATGTGAGAAATGGTGGGTTCTGGCATTATTTTCTGCAAAGCACAAATAACAAATACAAGCCATCCATGCTTTCCTTTGGAAAGCGGATCTGAACAATCAACACATACTTTTAATGACAGTTTATTAATGATAATTTATTTCCTTCAGAAACAATCTCTTTGGAATGACATTGTTAGTCATGATGCATGAAGAGTAACAGTCATTTTGAGATGTGAGCATCCAGTGCAGTCCAAATATGTTTTTGCTAGCCTACACACACATATTGATAGTGTTGAGGTATAATGCTAATTCCACAAGCAAATGGATCTATTGTCATGATATTGCTGAGAGTTTAGAAATTGCTTTTATATTTAAAGCCTTATTTTGAGAGCTGTCAGGCTATAGATAATACAAACCCAGTTAAAGTGTGCCAGAGATTTTTGAAATAAATCTGAACAGATACACAAGATAAAATATAACACTTATAATATGGGTGTGAGGTATTTAAAATCATTTTTCTAGGTTAACATTTTACACCACACCAAATGTGTGCATACAATTAGAACAAACATGCAATTAACTCCCTGTAAAGTAAAATAAAGCTTCAAAGAAATGAGAAGGGTAATTAGAATGTGGCTATGAGAAGACAATAATTTAATTAGAACTGAAGTTGCCACATGCCTATAATTAAACAGTTGTGTGATAATTTGAGTGTGACTAAATCCAGTGAAAATTTAGTTATCCACTGAAATGCCTTATGAATGAGTAGAATTTGAACATATCCTGAAAACTCAGTGAAATGATCTGTGAATTATATCTGTAGGATGAGAAGGTTGTGGGTACAGTATAGTGGGGGCTTGGAGTTGGATAAGTGCTTCAATCCTGTCTCTCTTCCCTTCTGGCTAAATAACGGTTGTTCAAAAAGCAGACTCTGAGAAAGTCTTAGCATTCGGGATACTTAGGAAGGTGTGCACTTGGGACTGACACTTGTGGAAAAGAAGGGAGAAGGGCAGGAGTGAGCAGAGGGAGAAGTCAGTTTAGCTGTAATACTTGCCTGACTAAACCCCAGATGACCCTATAAGGAACTCCAGTAACATGCAGACATCTATCCTTTATTCGCAGGCATCTATCGTTTATTCGCTGAGGACCCTTGAGGGAAGGGGTTTAGCTTGCTCTCCTCCACAGAGAAAGTCCTTGAGGGACTTTCAGCTGAGGGCTGTCCCCTGCTGGAACCTCCAACAGTGGGGGATGTGGGAGGGGCAGGACAATGGCTCCCATTGTAACCCACTCACACAAGTACCCATAAAATAGAAATAGCAAATGTACAACACATAACTTTGTTTTACTGGACAAATGGTTCCAATTAGTATAGATTTCCAAATGAACATCATTTGACTAGTAGACTAGGAAATCATCTTATAATAATTAATTATATAAAATAACAGCAAAATTAAGGTTGCTAAAATACGTTGAAACATGCTAGATATAATTATGTAGTAATTGTCAATCTTTTTATTTAGAAGCCCTGCAAAAGAAACAAAGTAGAAAGTTAATAGCATCTCGGGACCCTTAAAAGGATGTATTTCACTTCATTAGCAAAAGTGCAGCTCAGCCCCAGCTCTCAACAGTTCAAATACAGAGGCTAGTGCTTAATCTGTGGTGGTACTGTTAGATATGTTCACAGTAGCTTTTGTGATATTGTTAAGTATTGCAGTATACACAGTGATTACTGTGCCCATGTAGAACTGTGGTTCCTTAATTTTTATTAAATTTGTGATTTATAATACTACAAATCTTTTTCAGAAATCCTCTAATATTTCATAATATCTTCTCATACCCCAAACCAAATGTTAATGCATATTTTTCCATCCATAGTTTAGCAATATAGGGATATTTGCTGTTTGTTTAACTGACCTGTAAGTATCTAATTCTTTTTTTTCTAACTAGTATTGTTACTTCATATACAGACTACTTTTCATATGAAAACAAACTATATATATATATATATATATATATATATATATATATATATGATATGTATACACACATATATATAATATGTATACACATATATATATATCTTTGAGGGATTTAAGATTAAAATAAAACCCATTGAGACATTATTGTTGTATTTGTCAGATTTCTGTCACTATGAGAAAATGTCTGAGAAAATAAACGTAAAGTGAGGAAAAACTTATTTTGGATCATGATTTCAGAGGTTTCATATCATGGTGTCTTGTCCACATTATTTTGGGGCCTGTGGTGAGGCAGCACATCATGGTGGCAGCACCTTGCAAAGGAAAGCTGCCCAACTTATAGAGGCCAGGAAACAAAAGAGAGGAAGGGGCTAGGGTCCCAATATGCCCATCAAAGACATGCCTTCAATGATCTAACTTCCTCCAATTAGGCCACCCCCATGCACTGGGATCAAGCCTTTAGTATGTGGGCCTTTGTGAGACATTAACACCCAAATGCACTATCTACAGAAAATACATTATCAATATGCTTTTCCAATGTGTCAGTGGCACAGTATTTTTAAATCTATTGTGTGTCCACAAACCTTTAAGTCTCACGTTAGGGATGACTGTCATGGCTCACTCTTGTAATCCCAACAACTCTGGAGGAGGAGGCCAGAGGATTGCAGGTTCAAGGCAAGGGGCAGCCTACAGGGACTTAACAAGTCCCTGTCTCAAGATAAAAATAAAAAATGGGATGGGGTGCAGCCCAGTGGTAGAGCACTTGCAAAGCATGTGCAAGGCCCTGGGTTCCACCCCTAAGTACCTAAGAAAAAAATTTTCATATATTAGGTTTAGAGAAATTATCATTTACTTACAAATATAAGTCTGCAAAACAAAAACATGTCACAAGAAGGGTGTTTTTATTCTTTACAGATTCAGAGCAAAATATTAGAGATTTGCTAACTTCATATAAATGTTAACAAACTAGAAAAAATGTATTTTATTTTTATTTTCTTCATTGTCTAATGACAAATTTCAGCTTTTACTTTCAGGAAAAAGCAAAATCATCACTGATATGTATGATATTACTGTTTATAGTCAAGCTTGTCACAAAATTCATCATGCAGAATAAATCATTGACAATGGTAAGATATTCCTGCTACTTTGTAGATTCCAACAAAATAGGCTTTTTCAGTATTTTGTAAAGTGCCAAAAGTCAATGCCTCCTTTGGATAATCAAAGATGTTTAGATTTGTTTCACTGTCAGTATTTTCAGTTGTTTCACATAAAGTCTACACCATGACTTTATCTTGACTAACCTAAGCAGTGTTATGATTGAGTCAGAATAAAATGAAACTACTTTTTTCAGCTAGATCATTTTAAATTAAGTCTAACTCCTATTTTTAAATTAATTAACATAATAAAGACAAACCTGTCTTTGATATCAAAGTTTAATAGTAAAGAACATTTGGGGATTGGTGGAGGTGGAGGTGATTTATTTCCATTATGAGAGAACAGAAGACAAATGAGTTTCATCACATTTAAAACAAAGGTGTATGGAAAAAGCTGGGACTGTGCCAGTGTGCTGAAGTAGATGGGGATCAGCAATTCAACTCACAAACGAAGGTACAGAATATTCTTTGGGCCCTACATAATCCATCTGGATTTGATAGATGGTAGAATTATAGCATTAGAATGATGATGCAGGAATTTTAACAGGGAGCAAATCTCATGCTCTATAAGATAGCCTGAGAAACCTTAGTGTTATTTCTAAGGTAACAAAGTTAGTAGATGCAAAACAAAAGTCCCAATCTTCTGACATTTAGTTTGATGTACATTTCCTTCATTATTCTGGCTTCTATTATTATGACTATTTCTACAAATTAAATGTAATATTTTCCTATGTTGGTTTTATGAAGGACATATATAAGGAAGCTTTATTGGAACCTGCTCATATTAACTTACTCAAATCATAATTCGGCCAAGGGTATTAAGACAGAATTCAAAAAGTAATGAGAGGGCCTTTGTGTTACAAGTGTTTCAGATTATTACAAAACCACATACAAAAATGTCTACAAGAATGGGATAGGAAAAACACATCAATGAAACTGATTTAAAACATTTTCAAGAATGGTGAGACCAATAGATATAGAACAGGACATGGCTGGCATAGAAAAGATAGTTTGTAACTCACTGCTCCCAAGAGAATGAGATTATGATGACATGCAGGGCCAGATGAGAAAAATCACTACTCTCACTCGACAGCATCTAACGATAGCAACAACAAAGTGGGTTCTGGACTATACGAATTGTGACCAGTTGTCTGATTGCTGGACCTGGGGTGATTAAGAAAGGAAAACAGCAGCCTAGAATATAAATGCCTAACAAGAAGAGGGTGGGTGTGCTTGGGCTCTGGGTTGTTTGGTTTGCATATGAAAGGATTCCAGGAAAGGCATTGACCATCTCTGGGAATTCACAGGGCCTGGGAGGGATAGTCCCTGCTGGGTCAGCAAGGCCCCAGGTTTAACACATCAGAAACACAGTGTTAATACTGGAAGGAGAGTCTAGAAACAAATTCTGAAATGCCAATATATTTACTGTAGGATGAAGATAACTTTAAAATTGGTATGAATAGGGCTGTGAAAAATGGAGGATTTACATATATGTGTCAATTTGAATTTATATGTGGTGGTATTTCAGCAACTGATAAAAGCAAATACAAACAAACAAAAAACCCATAATAGCTAGCTCCTCATCTAATATCTTACACACCATTAACTTTAGAGGATTCTTATTTTTCCTGTTGTTAAATCCTATAATGTATTGTTGTTGTTGTTAGGTGCTGTTGACTCAGGTACAACAGAGGAAACACTCCTCCACCTCCCTCAACATACACAATGTGCCATACCTGGCACTATTGTCAGTGCTTCTCTGCTATTCATGGGATTCTCAATGGTTGATTATTTTGTTAGTGGGCTGGCAGGTCCTTCTCCCAAGCCTACAGCACCTGGTATTCCCAGGCAGTCTCCCATCTGAGGACTAACCAGGCTGACCCTGCTTAATTCCAAGCTCTGAAGAGATCAGACACCAGAGTAGTACCCCTATAGATCTAAAACGTATTAGAAAACGCATTTCTAAGCTGGCTGTGGTGGCACATGCTTTTACTCCCAGCAACTCTGGAGTCAGGAGGATCACAAATTTGAGCCCAGAGATAGCCTGTGTAAATTAGTGAGAACCTGTCTCAAAAATACAAAGTAAAAAATGGCGAAAGGGTAAGGCTCAGTGGTTGAATGCTTGCAGAAAGCACGTGTGAGGCCCTGGGTTCAACTCTCCAGCACCACAAAAGAAAAAAAACTGTATATTTCTAATATAGTAGAATAACTTTAAAATACTGAGCTGAGGAATAAATGTACATATTTTATTTTGGTTATAAGGTACCTTTAAATATCAAGTATTCCAATCTCTGTACTTTTTCATTTACAATTTTTGCATATTTACCATTCTTGGGATGTATACCATCATCTTAAACAAGATAATTAACATTTTAAAATTATTTAGTTTATCTTTGTGTCATAACACAGAACTTTAATAATATAACTGATATTATATTGCTCTTATCACAAAAAATAAAGCTGATTCTAACCAGCAGCTACAATCTCTGAAAGACTGACCTAAGCATGACCCACTGTAAATGACTGATATACTCCATCACTACTAGTCAGTCATGGGGACTCTGTTGACATCTTTATCTTTAAAACCATAGTGGTTATATGAAGCCCTTAGATACCCTTTCTTTGGATCAGTATCATTCCCAAGAATATTGTGGTTGACCTAAAAGAAAAGGAAAGTTATATGTGAGTTTCTCCAAGTAGCAGCAAAGTGTATATTCATGACAACATTCCATGAGGCTAAATATGTATCATATTAACCTAGATGGAAATTTGATAGTCTCCAAATCTCAGAGAGGGCCTTTGAAAAAAATTGTGGGAGGTGTTCTTGTGAACTATAACTGATTTCCACATACTGTAGGATCAAGAGATGTCTTGCCCTGCTTACTCTATTAATTCAATATCATTTTTTTCTTTCCTTAACATAAATGTGTAGTCTAGATTATCTAAAACCAGGTGATAAAAATATTCTGTCAAGTCCAATTTCTGGAGAGTTTCACATGGCACATTCTCCTCAAGATGTCTATTTATGATATAATAATTCTACATCCTTGAATTTGTTCCTAGAACACTAATGAACTCTGTAATAACAGCAGGAATTGCAATATCTGAATAGGTGTGGAAGGATTCTGTTACAGGAAAGGTCTCAGCATTTGCATACCATGAACAGCATTTTCATGGGAATCAGTTTCCACATTCCTAGAGTATTTTCCTAGGTATTTTAAGATGTCAAATTTGGTTCCATGGAAACCCTTTAAATGTCCTATGATACACCCTACAAAAAAGTCCCCATTACAACAGTTGGCAGTGATAAAGCTCTATTAATATGTGTTAATAAAATTTTTTCAAGAAAATTATTTCATTGAACAGACTAATTTGAGGTGAAGAGAAAGAACTAAAAAGAGCTCACACAGTCGATTTCCCTTTAGAATATTGTTCCTCAACTTTAGTGATAAAAGACTCCTAGTCTGTCATATAACTGAAAATCTTCTGGAAGATTTTCATTCCAGAAATTGTAGAAAACTTCAGAAACAGCATTCATTAGGAAATTAGTCTCTAACTTATCTGCTTTTGAATTTTAATGCCTTTTTCTATTCCACATAATGATTCTTGCTAAATCATAATGGTATTTAACAACTGTTTTATACAATTCAATATCTTAGGAGCAATTAAGGCAGATTACAACCTAAATAGAATCAGTTAAAAGTATTAAATTAGAAGCAACCCCTTGCTTCAGAATCAAGTAGATGAGAAAGTTCCTGGCTGCCTGACAAGACTCTACATAATACTAAATATGCAAAGCTAGACAGGGAGATTTCATGTTTCGGATCTGTAGGCAGGGGCAATTCAGGAATATTTAGCACTAATGAAGAGAATCAGAACAGTTCAAGTTAATTAGCATTTATCCTTCCTTCTTCACGGAGTCCTTCCACCATGCTTCATTCAACATTAAGTCTAAGCATGTACAATTAGGAGTGAAAGGAGGGCCTGAATTACCTCTCCTTGGGAAAAACTGGCAGCTGAACATCATCTTTCCATACTCACTTGTAAAAATCATCCATGTATTCACAAAGGCATCATTATTTTTTTCTGTTTAAAAATATACTTCCATATTTTAGAAATGAAATTTATGTGATAATATTGAATTTGTAAAAAAAAATATTAATATCTCAAAGTATCAATGAAATAAAATACTTGATATTTTACTTTTTCATTTTTCTTCCAACATTTTAATGTTATGATTATAAAACTATTAAGATCTCAGTTCATATAATTAAATTACTATAGTTGTGTCTTATTTGTAAGCTTTAAAGTGCCCTTTGTGGTATGAGGTGTATTAGTATTTTTTGAAAGGAGAAAATAATTTCCACTTCAGTGATGTGAAATGAAACAAAAAATGTCTGTATACTTAATCCTTCTTGCTTCCAAACCTCTTTTTAACTTATATTTAAATAAAATAACATTTTTTTTTTTAGCTGGGATGATCTTGCCTTATATGTAATGTTCCACTCTCTAGGTCTCCTTGTACTTTTATATGTACAGGAATGATTACTTTATCCACTCATTCTAAAAATACTGGTGAGTACTCACTATGCAATGTAAAAAGGATCTCTCTTAGAATGTGCAAGTCAAAATCAGGGAAGTCACAGAAAATTTTATAAGATATTTTTCATTTGCATTCTTTTTGGGAGAATTCCTTTCTTAATTCCCTTACTACCTGTATATTTGACTTTAGATGAGTGAGTTGACTTATTGAACCTCTGTTTTCTTATAGCATTGAAAGGACATCTGCACATACTCTTAAATCTTTAAAAAAAGAAATATAAAAGCTATTATATTTTTAATTTTACTATCAAAGGCGTCAGGATTACTATTATCACAACTACAAATGATATTACCAATCAAAGACCCTTTGTTGTAAAAAAAAAATTACTTAGTAAGCGGGGCTTCAAACCTGTAAAACCTTGTGTTCAGATTTGGATGTGTGTTAAAATGTAGAGGGTTCAGGTTTGGGATTAAAATTTTAATCCTATGTGTACATAAACAAATTCTTTTTTTCTTTTTTAAATTTTTATGTATAATAAAACAGCTAATGATATCAAAAAGTAAAATAATATAATAAAATAAGAAATTAAAAGCTGAACCTTAATCCAATATTTTACTGGGTTTGGACCCAGGTTCAAGTTCAGAAAAATTTTTTTTTTAAATGGTTGAACTGGAACAGGTTCAGGATTCAGAATTGAATTTGGTTTGAGGCCCTGCTATCTACATATAAGATTTAAACATGAATCCTCTAAATTTTAATATATTGAACCTGCACCCAAACCCAAGCCCAATTTTTCAAGGATCTGAAGCCCTGATAATGTTAAAAGAGAGGGAAGGAGAACGGCAGGCAAGAACCAGAATGTGTGCCATACAGGAAGTTTTTGCTAAGCGATAGTACTGAGAATTTGCTTTCTGTTGTTCATTTTTATAGTAAAAGCATTTGTAGTGTGATACCAGCATACTGTTCTAAAACAAAAAGAACTATAATTGACATTTTACAATTTAAGTAAAATTGTCTTCCTGACAATGATGACATACTTTTTATTCCCCCTGGGAATTACATTACATTAGAAGATTGTGTAATGTCAAGGACAACATTGTATGTCACTAAGAGGAGTTAGGTTACCAGTGCTGCACTCAGTTCTGTTATTCTGCAATTGTTAGGAATGCTACTATGATGTCCTGGAAGCCTGAAAAACAGTAATATTTGCAGGAATAAGGCTAGATTTTGGAATATATATATATATATATATATATATATAGTTATAAATCCATTAATATACTTTGGCTTGACATTTTTATTTTTAAAAAGCTAACTTATCCTCAACCAGAAATGTCATTCAAACCACTTTTATAGTTGGGTTGAGTAGGTTGAAATGATCTGTTCTATCCTTCTTTAAAATATGTGTTATTGTCTAGGCCAGAGAATTTCCCCTCATTATCACCTCATTAAATAGCGATGAGAGGAGACTAGGCTTCTTACCCTAATGCAGTTGTAATGAAGTGAAAGTTTTCTGGTTTGCTTTTGGATTCTTCCTTTTAGAATTTTGCAGTCCAGCCCAGAACACACCTTGGCTTGTGTAGTAGTGCATTTTTTCTTCCCCAGAAATTAGAGTTAAGAGACTAGAGAGATCAAATGAAAAGAAGGATTTTTTAAAAATGTGTGGTTAGTCATATATTGTGAATGTTAATGAAAATCGCACAAAGAAAAATCCCTGTTAGGTTTCAAAAACTCTTCATAACACTGAGAACTTTACTCAGATTTAATATAAACAGTCCAGAGGGCACTGATGGAAGCTCTTTTACCACCAAGGGATAGCAGATTCTTGAAATCAGAAAAACTAATTATGGCCACAAAAACATCTATAAACTGATGAACTAAAACTATTCCAAACAGACACTGAATATTACTTTTCAAAAATCTACATCTACCTAACATATACTAACTGAAAATTATTACTTTTTAAAACTCCTCTAGAGAATTCTTAGTGGCAATGGTGAAGCTTCCCTTGATCTCATCCTGGAATTTTATATCACTGTCTAAAAATCATAGGAGTTTATCATAATTTCTATTAAGTGTTTAGAAAGAGAAATAAGTAGCTGTTAGAAAGGGGTCATGGTCCTCTACTTTATGAACTAGCAATTTCTTTAGTATAAATTTTATAAACATGTTCCCTTCCCTATTCGTGGAAAAATTCTACTTGTTAATAACTACCATGTTATGAGCTGCTGAAGTCTTTCTTAAAACCACACAACCACACACTAATATAGCATATAAACTATGATTTCTAGAGTTATTATTGTACAGAACAACTTGTACAATATTGAAAACACATACTCTTCTGATTAGTAAAATATAAAAAGATGTTCAGCTGTACATAATTATGAAACAGCTTATTCTTTATTTTGTTATTTGCATACCAACATTTAGGTATACTTTTAAAAAGCAAATGAAAAATTAAAGATTAAACAATGGACAAAAGTGAGATATTTTAATGCCACATTTTCTTACTTTCTTTTGGGAAAAATGCTTTAGCTCCATTTTCTTTTTGTCTTTGTGAATCAGTGTCACTCTGTCCTATAAGATCTCTTATATGCTCTACATGAATTTACATTGTCCATTTTCCTAACTTAAGTAGATATTGTGCTTCAGTGACAAATGCAAAGCTTATTGAATTAAGCCAATTTCAAATTTTTTTGAATACTTACAAGTACTATATTTATTTGAAGATGTTGTCATGTAAGAAAAAAGTATATTGCATTTGTGTCAACTTCAATATTATTTGTAAGAACATGCCATTGTCCTTAAAAATTAGGTTAGATGTTCTCCCTAATCTGGAAGGAATAAACAAGATAAAGAATTTTTCTTGCCTCTGGGATTATGAAACCGTAGAAAGGAAAAGAACACCCTAATTGAAGAATTTGTTCATGAACTCTATAACAATTTATGCGCTATATAATCTTTAGGAGTGCTAGAGAATCTGTCTAAATGATATAGAAAAAAAACTGGAGCTGTCCAAGGCTGAGCATCTGGCCATTCACTCGAACATACCCAATTGTATTTGGAGGTATGGCAGTGGCAGCCTACTAGAGATCTAAAATGTATACAATATATGATCAAATGTCTACAACTGTACTACTTTGGCATCTGATCCCATCAGATCTTGGAAGCTAAGCCTGGTTAGCCCTTGGATGGGAGAACCACCTGGGAATACTGAGTACTATAGGCTAGAAAGAGGCACCCACCAGCACACTCCCAAAACAATCAGCCATTGAAAACCCTATGAATAGCAGAGGAGCACTGTCAATAGTGCCAGGCATGGCACAGTGGATAGTAGTGTTTTGTTTGTTGTATATAGAGTCTCTGTGAGTTGGACCTGACAAGAGGGCACCAAACAACAGCAACATATTATCAAATGTATAACATAATTATTCCATTATAAAAATGGTTGAGTATCGATAATTTCTTTGGGTTCAACCTAATGTCTAGACATGGAGACTAAAATCTCATGGGAAATAAATCTTCACTTGGTGAAAGAAAATCAAAGGATAATTTGAATACATTTCAGCTTCTGCTACAACTTAAAGAGAAGTACAAGAGGAAAACAATGAACTCATTATTATAATAAAAATGTACTTTAGAATATAAAGCAGATATAAAGGTATAAAGCAGCACTGAAGTATGGGCCATGGTTTTGTGGAGCATATTAAATTACTTCAGTATGGAAATGGGAGTGAAACATTACAAGTATAGTAATTAGACCTGGGCGCTGTGGTGAACACTAGTAATCCCAGCTACTGTGGAGGGCAGGACAATCTCCAGTTTGAGGCCAGAGGCAGCCAGTGCAACATAGTGAGACACTGTCTCAAAAAAAAAAAATTAAAATAATAAAGAGTGCCACTCTATAGTGGAGTGATTGCTTTGCATGTATGAGGCCCTGGGCCTTCTCAATACAACAAAAACAAACAAACAATAAACAAATATACTATTGAGCTAGTTCCTATAATTATTTTATACTTTTATAGGATGATAAATTGCTTTCATGGCTATTCATCTACTCATTTATTAATTTAGTCAATAAACATTTCCTGATGCTCTACTCTATTCTAGGAACACAGAAAGGTGCTACAGTTTTACTTGTAAATAGGATACTCAATGTTTTTAAATCACATTTTAGGTGATGACTTAATTAAGCAAACAAAAAATGCAGTATAATGTGCAAAATGCTAGAATGGGGCAAGGTTAAATATTGAAAGAATAAAAAAGGAAAGACAACTTAATTAAGGTAGCCAAAGTTTTCTTAGAAAACTTGATGTCTGAGCCAAGTGATCGAATGTTTTTAAAAAACTAAGAGGGTTCTAGTAGACAGCTAACTTTAATGTTCACGGTGGAGAGAAGTAAGAAATGAGGCCAGCAAAATTCAATAGTATCCATAATCTTAAGAATCATGCTCACACATTTAGATTCATTTAGAGCAAAAGGAAAAACACTGAATGGATGTACAAATGTTGTGTTGTGTGGAATCACTAGGAGTTTTGCTAAACTAAATCAGAAAAATTCATGGAAAGTCTGCTGTGATATCTAGTAATCATGATGGTCTGAACTCCATCATTAGCAGTGGGAATAAACACAAAGGAGGACCTATGAAGTTCTGGGCAGAATTAGATGGATTTGTTTCCTAATTTGTGGTGGTGATGAGCAAGTTTAAGAGTCCAAATATATATAAAATTCAGCTATTTCATTAATTAAATTTTACTATTTTTGGATTCCAATTCTTCATCCCCAAAGTAATGTTCTGTAGGTTGTGGTTGGTTTCAGACATGCTTATGCTGATCCTGTCATTCAACTAATATCATCATGCCACAATTCCTTTTAGAACTAGTTTTACCAAATTATTCATTACATTTATCTCAGTACCTTGCACTGAAATATACAAAATTTATTATTCTATTTCTTTAGGAATGTTTTTGAAGGTGTAGTCTGCTCTGTTATGTACTCCTATATCTATGGAGTCTATGTGTAAATATTCAGATCATGTTGTTTTTAGGTGCCGTTGAGTTGAGTCCAACTCACAACAATCCTATGTACAACAGTATGAAACACTACTCAACTCTGGGCTGTGAACATGATCTTTTTATTTTGAGCCATTGTTGCAGCTACTGTGTTTCTGCTCATTTTGAGTCCTGTCATATCATCAACTAAAGGTCCCAGGGGCTTATTCCATTCCCATCAGTAAGGTTGAGTCTACACTGAGGAAGCACCTCTTCCACAGTTATCTTTTAAATGCCTTCCAGCCTGAGGGTCAATTTCTGGTGCTATGTTTGACTGTGTTTCTCTGCTACTCATAGGGTTTCAATGACTAATAATTTCAGGAGTGGACAGCCAGGTTCTCCTCACTGGTCTGGCTTTGTATGGAAGCTTAGTTGAAACCTGTCCACTGTGGGGTGGTCCTGCTGATATCTGAAACACCAGTGGCATGGCTTTCAGTATCACAGCAACACATGAGCCCTCATGGCATGACAAACTAACAGAGAAATGGGGGATTCAGATCATGTTGTTGTTGTTAGGTGCCACAGAGTTGGTATCCAACTCATAGTGACCCTACATACAACAAGGGAAATACTATTGTCAGTGCTTCTCTGCTATTCATAGGGTTTTCAATGGTGGATTCATTTTTGGGAGTGGGTTGCCAGGTCCATCTCCCAAGCCTATAGGCCCTGGTGTTCCCAGGAGGTCTCCCATCCAAGTAGTAATCAGGCCTAAACCTGCTTAGCTTTCAAGATTTGACAGGATCAGATGCCACAGGCCTACGACTGCAGGTGTGATTCAGATCATGTTGTTGTTAGGTGCCGTCGAGTCAAGTCCAACTCATAGCGACCCTCACAGGGTTTTCAATGGCTGTTTCGGGATTGCCTTGGGAGTGGGTTGCCATGCCCTTCTCACATTTTGCAGTTCTGGGAATCGAACTCTGGACCTCAGAGACTGCAGAGCAGCGCTCTACCAACTGAGCTAAATCCCAGCCCAGAAATTATTGTTGTTGGTGCCATCGAGTAGTTCTGACACATAGCGACCCTTATAGGGTTTTCAATGGCTGATTATTTCAGGATTAGCTTGGGAGTGGATTGCCACATTCTTCTCCCATTTTTGTGGTGCTGGGAATCGAACTCCGGAGCTCAGAGCCTGCAGAACAGCACTCTACCAAATACTGTATAAAAAGGATCTCTCTCTCTCTCTCTCTCTCTCTCTCTCTCTCTCTCTCTCTCTCACTTCCATTAAGCTTGAAACACTAGTACTAGGTGGAGAAAGGACTAACAAATCTAATATAATCTTATTTTTGATTTTGTTTTAATTTCCTAGCCTAATTCTCTCTGTCTGAATTTTCTTGCCTATTTTTTGGTTGTTTTATCATTTTGGAATGAAGGAGAGCATCAAATGGAAATATTAATATTATTTCTGGGCATAGTGCTGCATACTGTAATCTCAGTGACTTGGGAGGCTGAGGCAGAAGGATCACTAGATCCAGGCCTGAGGCAGCCTATGTAGCTTAGTGAGATCCTGGCTTCAACTCCGGACTACTGCATGTATATATACACACATACACATATATATACACACACATATATATGTACATATACACACACATATATGCTATTATACTCTAAGAATCAGTTTTCTTCTTCAAAATAAATTTATTATATTGAATGATAACTATGTATAGTAGAAAAAATAAATGGCTTAAAATCAAATAACCTGAATCTTATCTTTAAAATTCTACAAATGATTTATATTCTGTAGGAGCATCAACAGCAGAAATTATTGTGAGGCTGAAATGAGTTGACAGGTATCATTGTAGCTGGCACATGGTAGGCTCTCAATAAATACTGGTTGAACCTGGCTCTATGATGTCTAGATTAAAATAATCATAGAAGACTTGAGATTTTCTAGACCTGTCCACTTAAATTGTGATCTACATCTATTGAACTTTCTAAATTGGTTCCCAGCCATCAAAGGATAGACACTACTCTAAATCTCCAATAAAGTGACTCATCTCATCTCAACACTGAGACAAGCACTGAAGGCCTTTGACAAATGGGCATTTCATAGCCATCTGGGATGTGATTAAGTGTCACCTACTTGGGACTTCAAACTTAATACTTCTTTCTTTAGGAGTCCAGCCTAGATCAACTTGGTATCTGTCCCTCAGGATTAGCCTTTATTCCAAATGTTTTGGATGGAGAAATCAATTATCCTAACCTTTGTTAAAAGACACCCATGGAAGATAAAGGGAAAGAAAAAGACTAACCTAAAAAATTTGAAATGAATATGTATGCTAGTAATTACTAGAGAAGCTACCATTCTACTATTATCATTATTATCTTTTATTACTATCTCAGTCTAGAACTAAGTACTATATTAAACCCTCAGTCTTTCATTGATATAATCTGTCAAATATACTCTTGTTGAAAGATTAAGACATGTTGGGGATTTTTAAAATAATATTTCCCAGCTAGGGTCCCTCATGACAGCTTGAGGGGCTGACCCCTAGTTAACCCCAGGGCTCATCTCACTCACTCAAAACAGCCCCTCCCATCGAGTGAGCAAAGATGGCCCCCAGCCAGCTTGACCAGCCTTAACCACCTTAATTTTGATTGGCTCCCCTCACCACCTTGCAGGTAATAACTGTCTCCACTTGGCAGTTATGTCCGTTTGCCCCCTGTACCTGCCAGCTGTGTGCCCCGATTGGCTGA
>VMDO01020784.1:0-36564 GCA_007922755.1 Pedetes capensis
GTCAAAATCCATAGACTGTACACCGCTAAGAATGTTATAGACTTCCGGTGATTAAGTGTGTCCGTGTATTTTCAGTGGGTGGAACCAATGTGGCACTCTGGCAGGGAAAGGGGATGCGGGGGAAGAGACTGCCTGGGGAGGGGAGCAGGAACTGTATGGGAATTCTCTGCTCTTTTTTGCAGTCCTGGGGATTGAACCCAGGTCCTTGCACTTGCTAGGCAAGTGCTCTACTAATGAGCTATATACCTCAGACCAATTATTTGTACTTTCTGCTCTATTTTGCTCTGAACTTAACACTCCTTTTAAAAATGAAATCTGATGCCAGGCACGGTGGTGCATGCCTGTAATCCCAGCGGCTTGGGAGGCAGAGGCAGGAGGATCGCAAGTTCGAGACCAGAGGCAGTCTGTGTAACTTAGTGAGACCCTGTCTCAAAAAGGAAAAAAAAAAAAAAGGTCTGGGGGCGCAGCTCAGTGGTCCAGCACTTGCAGGCATGCAGCCGTGAGGCCCTGGGTTCAACCCCCAGTACTGAAAAAAAAAATGAAGTCTGTTTTTGTTTGTTTGTTTTTTGTAACCTGGATTATGTCACTCTTCTCTTAATAGCCCTACAAAGGCTTCTCATCCAACCTAGGGAAAAAAGCCAAAGTCTTTTTTTTTTCTTCTTGCAGTGCTTGGGGTTTGAACCTTACAAGTGCTCTCCCTCTGGGCTGCTCTTCCAGCCCTTGTTTTATTTTTTATTTTGAGCCAGGGTCTTGCTAAGTTATGCATGCTGGGTCTGGCCTTTAACTCAAGATCTTCCTAGCTGATTGGGATTACAAGTGTGTGCCACCATACCCAGCTACCTAAAGTCCTTGTAATCACCTATGAAACCCTCTGTTTTTCTGTGACATTGTCTCCAATGACTCTTCCTCTGATTCACTTGAGTCCAACCATACTGGGCTACTAGGAGACCTCAGGGCCTTTGCACTTGCTAGTCCTTTCACTTGGAGTGTCTGCCTCTGTCTCTGCCTCTCTCTGGGAATCACACATTTACTTCCTTCAGGTCTTGACTCAGATGTTGCCTCAGTGAGGCCATTCCTGGCCACCTGTTCTAAAATTGTATCTTTCCTTTCATACTTTCCATCTCCCTTCCCAGAGTTAGTTTTCCCCTTAGTACTTACCACTAACCCACATCCTATTTTATCCTTTTATCCTGTGTGTGGTCTGCTTTTTCCACTAGAGAACAAGATCCTTGAGGATAGGGACTTTGTCGGTTTTGTTCCCTTCTAAATACTTGTTGTCTGCAACTGTACCACCCTGGCATCCGATCCCATCAGATCTCAGAAGCTACGCACGGTCAGGCCTGGTTAGTCCTTGGATGAGAGACCACCTGGGAACACTGGTGCTGTAGGCTTGGGAGAAGGACCTGGAAGCCCACTCCAACAATTTACCATTGAAAACCTTATGAATAGCAGGCAAGCACTGACAATAGTGCTGGGCATGGCTCAGTGTCGAGTAGTGTTTCATTCTGTCGGACCCAACTTGATTGCACATAACAACAACAAAATACTTGCTGATATGGGTGTGGTGGTGCATGCCTATAATCCCAGCGCTGGGGAAGCTGATTCAAGTGATGGAAAGTTCAAAGTAAGCCTGGACTAGAAAAGAAAGAAAGAAAAGAGAAAGAAAAGAAAAGAGAGAGAGAGACACAGAGAGAGAGAGAGGGAGAGAGAGAAAGGAAGGAAGGAAGGAAGGAAAACAAAGAAAGAAAGAAAGAAAGAAAGAAAGAAAGAAAGAAAGAAAGAAAGAAAAGAGAAGAGAAGAAAAAGAAAAGAGAAGAAAATCTCCATCACCCAAAATATTTGGTGAATGACGGAGTAAATAGCCTGGTAGGCTATTGTGCTTATAACATTAGGTCATCATATACCTTCATTAAGGCTACACAGGAAGCAAAGCTTCCAAGGGTAGAGCTGGGATCAGAGCCAGGGGTGTCTGCTGACCTCGGGCAATGTTACTGAGGTGTCACACCGTGTCACAGCAAACAAAGCTTAACCAATACTTTCTCCCTAGATCTCTCTGATTCTTCCCCTTTTTATTCTTCCGGAGTTCCCAGCCCCTTTCTGATTGGCTCAGTCTTGCTTGACACGTGCCGAACTTGAAGGTCTTTGTTGACTTGGAGCAGTATTATTTCTCTAAACATCTCACATTTCCTCTGCTGTGAGCCATTTGTGTCGATTTTGAACACAGCCTCTCAGGGCCAACCTTCTGTCTGTGTAGCCCTCCTCTGAAACATCTATTATCCACACCTTCATTGTGACAATCCCAGCACCTGGGATCATGCCTGATACAACTGGTGAGTGTTGATAGAATAATGACTGAGACATCACGGAACAAAGGGAACTCATTCAATAAACTATCTTCGGAAAATTAAAGAACAATTTTTAAAAGTAGAGTTTTATTTTTAAAACTTAGGAGAAGGTTGACTTTGGATGAATTCAAATTTAAATACGAAAAGAGAAAAAAAGAAAAGGAAAAAGTTTCCTAAGACTGGCACCACGATGCTCAGCTCAGGGGAGATTTCTTTTTTTCTTTCTTTCTTTTTTCCTTCTTGCAGTACTGGGAGGCTGAACCCAGGGCCTCCTGAATACTTTGCAATCACTCCGCCAATGAGCTGCACCCTGAGCCCCTTATATCTTGAGACAGGGTCTAGGTACATTGTGCAGGCTGCCTCTGGCCTTGAACTTGTGATCCTCTAGCTTCTGCCTCCCAATTGTTCACATTACAGGGTGCCTGGCTTTCATTGATTTTCAAATCACTTTCTGATTAATCAATTACTAGGAAGTGTTTGAGGGGTGCTCCTTGTGGCTCCAGAGGTGAGGTGGCGACACTGCGCCTGGCCCTAGTCCCTTGGGACTTCCTTGCGTTGCATAATACAGCTTTCCGACTGCTAGGAAGAAGTTAGGACTGTCTTGTTACACTCAGCAAACGGATAAACAGACTGAGAATGGCAGGTATTGATGACAAGGTGGAGTGACTAGAACCAGCGCCCTCTGCTGGTGGAGGTATAAATTGGTGCAAACACTTTGGAAAGCAGTATTTGTCCATGTTGAGAAAGTGCAGTCTATGAGCCAACAGTTTCATTGCTAAGTCCGTGCCAAACAGAAATATACTCGTGTTCACCATAATTCAACCCCCAGAGTGTTCACAGTAGCATTGTTTGTAATAGACATGAACCGGCTCTACCTAAGTAATTACCAGTAGCGGAATGGCCCATTTGTACCTTTCACACACCATATGATACTGACTAGCAAGGAGAATGAACGAAGGACAACAGGCAGCAAAAGGATGACTCTCACGTACTAAACAGTATTTGATATAAATGGTATGGGTGACGTAAAAATATAATTTGCTAATATATGAATAAACTTATTCTATTCTCCACAAAATCTGTCCTAGAAGAAGTGCAACCAGAGTACTCATTGGAAGCAAAGATGGCTAGACTGCGTCTTACATATTTTGGACATGTAGTCAGGAGAAGGGAGTAGGACCTGGCAAGCCACTCCCGAAACAACTAGCCATTGAAAACCCTATGAATAGCAAAGAGACCCTGTCAGATATAGTGCTGGAAAATGAGGCCCCCAGGTTGGAAGGCACTCAAAAGACACAGTGTCTGCGACAGTGGGCTTAAACATAAATAAAATCATTTGCCTGGCACAGAATCGGGAAGTGTTTCGATCTGCTGCACACAGGGTCGCTGTGAGTCGGACTCGACTCAACGGCACCTAACAACAACAACAACAACAACAGTCAGGAGAGACCAATTCCTGGAGAAAGACATCATGTCTGGGAGAGTGGCAGGTCAGCGAAAAAAAGGAAAACCTTCCACCAGATGGATTGACACAGTGTCTGCAACAATGGGCTTAAACATAAATAAACATAAATAAATTCTGTGCCTGGCACAGAATCGGGAAGTGTTTCGATCTGCTGCACATAGGGTTGCTATGAGTCAGACTCAACTCAACAACACCTAACAACAACACAACAATTCTCCAAATAAATTAACAGATATCATAAAGCTTCTTCCCAATGCATATAAGCTACAACAAAAACTATTAAATTACTTTGATAATTCCCAAATGGCTTGTTTCTATTTCAAAATTGTGTGATTATTTGTCAGATGTGGTTCTTTATGAAACGAGGACTCTCTCTGAACACTGATTTAATAATAGGTCTGAGGGTGTAGCTCAGCAGTGGAGTATATGCTCAGCTTCAGGTCCTGTGTTCAATCCCCTGCACCACCACAACTAACAAACATAGGAAACTACATCAAACTCTTCTCATGACTCCAATATTAAAGTCAAGAAGTGAGTAAGGTACAGTGGTGCACACCTGTAATCCCAGCAATTTAGGAGGTGGAGGCAGGAGTTTGAAACCAGGGGCAGCTGGTGCAATTTAGTGAGACTCTGGGTTGAAGAAAATCTGGTATCACTGATAGGCAGTTGGAAAAAGGAGGAGTAATTTCACAGTCAAGCCAGATATTGTGGATATTCTTTGATAGTGCATCAATATGTGACAAGTGGCTGTTCTTAAAGGTTACTTACAAGACAGGATCAAAGAGCATTTCATATTCTATCAAAATCTATCCCCCACGTGTCTGTCAGAGTGCCATACTCTAGGGGCTTCTGTGTTGCTGTGATGCTGAAACCTATGCCACCGGTATTACAGATACAAGTGTGGTCACCATGGGGAACAGATTTCAGCTGATTTCCACATTAAGACAGACTAGGGAGAAGGACATGGCTAACCCACTCCCAAAACAGTTAGCCACTAAAAACACTATGAATAGCAGAGAAACACTGTCAGATAAGTGCCAGAAAATGAGCCCTCCAGGTTGGAAGGCATTCAAAAGATGACTCTTCCTCAAAGTATGTTGTTTTTGTTGTTAGGTGCCGTCGAGTTGTGTCCGACTCATAGTGACCCTTATAGGGTTTTCAATGGCTGATTGTTTTGGGATTGCCTCCGGAGTGGGTTGCCACATCCTTCTCCCATTTTTGTGGTGCTGGGAACGGAACTCAGGACCTCAGAGACTGCAGAGCGGCGCTCTACCAACTGAGCTAAATCCCAGCCCTTCCCCAAAGTATAGTTAACCTTAATGATGAGAATGGAGTAAAGCCCCAGGGACTTCTATTTGTTGATGTGACACGACTCAAAATGAGGAGGAACTGTAAACATCCACTAATAACTGGAATGTGGAAAGTATGTGGTTTGAATCTAGGAAAACTTGAAATCATCTAAAGGGAAATGGAACACATAAACATTAACATTCTAGGCATCAGTGAGTTAAAATGGACTGGCATGGGCAATTTTGAATCAGATAATAATACGGTTTACTATGCCAGGAATGATAGATTGAAGAGAAATGAGGTTGCATTCATCATCGAAAAACATATCTCAAGATCTATCTTAAAGTACAATGCTGCCACTGATAGAGTAATATCCACAGGCCTACAAGGAATGCCAGTTAATATGACTATTATTTGAATTTATGTACCCACCACTAAGGCCACAAATGAAGAGAGAGATTTTTTGCCAGCTTCTGCAATCTGAAATAGGACATACATGCAATCAGGATATACTGATAATTACTGGTGGCTGGAATGCAAAAGTTGGAAACAAAGAAGACTCAGGAATTGGAAAATATGGCCTTGGTGACAGAAAAGAGGCTGTAGATGGCATGACAGAATGTTGTCAGACCAATGGCATTATCACAGCAAATACATTTTACCACCAACACAAATGGTGACTATACACATGGAATTCACTACGTGGAACATACAGGATACAAATTGGCTGTATTTGTGGAAAGAGGTGATGGAAAAGTTCAATATCAAAGTCAAAACAAGAGCTGGGTGTGGTGGTGCACGCCTGTAATCCTAGTGACTCAGGAGGCAGAGGCAAAAGGATCGCAAGTTCGAGATTAGAGACAGTCTGTGTAATTTAGCAAGATCCTGCCTCAAAAAAATAAATAAATAAATAAAAGAAAGAAAGAAAGAAAGAAAGGGCTGGGCTTGCAGCTCAGTGGTACATCACTTGCAAAATATACAAGTGCAAGGCCCTGGGATCAACCCTCAGTACCACAAAAAGAAAAAAAAAAAAGTCAAAACAAGATCAGGTGCCGATTGTGGATCAGACCATAAGCTGCTCATCTGCAGGTTCAAACTGATATTGAAGAAAATTAGAACAACTGTATGAGAGCCAAGATATGACCTTGAGCATATCCCACCTGAATTCAGAGACCACCTCAAGAACAGGGGTGATGCGTTAGACACTAATGATCAAAGACTAGACAAGTTGTGGCATGACATCAAAGACATCACTCATGAGGAAAGCAAAAGGTTACTAAAAAGACAGGAAAAAAATAAAAGACCAAATTACATGTCAAAAGAGACTCTGAAACTTGCCCTTGAACATTGAGCAGCCAAACAAAAAGGAAGAAATGATGAAGTTAAAGAAGGAAACAGAAGATTTCAAAGGGCAGCTTGAGAAGACAAAATCAAATATTATAATGACATGTGCAAAGAGCTGGAGATAGAAAACCAAAAGGGAAGAACATGCTGTTTTTCCCAAGCATAAGGAACTGAAGAGAAAATTCAAGCCTTGAGTGGCATTAGTGAAGGATTCTACAAGGAAAATATTAAACCAGTCAGGAAACATCAAAAGAAGATGGAATGAATACACAGAGTCATTATACCAAAAGAATTGGATGATGAGCCATTTCAAGGGCTTGCATGTGATCAGGAACCAATGGTACTGAAAGACAAAGTGAAAGCTATCTTGAAGGAAATGGCAAAACATGAGGCTCCAGGAAATGATGGAATACCAATAGAGATGTTTCAACAAACAGATGCAGCACTGGAGGTGCTCACTTGTTTATGCCAAGAGATTTGGAAAATAGCTACCTGGCCAACTGACTGGAAGAGATCCATATTTGTGCCTATTCCCAAAAAAGGGGACCCAACTGAAAGTGGAAATTATTCAATGATATCATTAATTTCATATGCAAGAAAAATTTTGCTAAAGATCATTCAAAAGTGACTGAAGCAGTACATACGGAACTACTGAAAAATCAAGCTGGATTCAGAAAAGGGTGTGGAACCAGGGACATCATTGCTTATGTCAGGTGGATATTAGCCCAAAGTAGAGAATACCAAAAAGATGTCTGCCTATGTTTTATTGATTATGCAAAGGTATTTGACTGTGTGGATCACAACAAATTATGGATAACATTGTGAAGAATGGGAATACCAGAATTCTTTTTTTTTTAGAAATTTTTAATGTACATCATAATGTGATTCATTTTGACATGCTTTTCATTGTGACAATTTTCATATATGCAATTTGATAAACATTATTCATATAGGTTACCCCTTACCCTCCCCTATGTTTCCCCCCTCCCCCTTTCCCCATCTAAGTTTCCCATCCAAGTCGGGAATACCAGAATTCTTAATTGTACTCATGAGGAATCTGCACATGGATCAGGAGGAAGTCATTCGAACAAGGAAATACTGCCTGGTTTGAATTCAAGAAAGGTGTGTGTGAAGGGTGTATTCTTTCACTGTACCTCTTCAATGTCTATGCTGAGCAAACAATCCAAGAAGCTGGACTTTATGAAGGAGAACATAGCATCAAAATTGGAGGAAGACTCATTAACAACATGCATTATACAGATGACACAACTCTGCTTGATGAAGGTGAAGAGGATTTGAAAGATTTACTGATGAAGATCAAAGAACACAGCCTTCAGTATGGACTGCACCTCAACATCAGCAAAACAAAATCCTTACAACTGGGTCAGTACACGACTTCATGATCAATGGAGAAAAAAAGTTGTCCAAAATTTTGCTTTACTTGGTTCTATAATCAACACCCATGGAAACAGCAGTCAAGAAATCAAAAGACTCATTGCATTGGGAAAAGCTGTTACAAAAAGTGTTGAAAAGTAAAGATGTCACATTGAAAAGGAAGGTGCGCCTGATTCATGCCACTTGTTGTGATCCACACAGTCAAATACCTTTGCATAATCAATAAAACATAGACAGACATCTTTTTGGTATTCTCTACTTTGGGCTAATATCCACCTGACATAAGCAATGATGTCCCTGGTTCCACACCCTCTTCTGAATCCAGCTTGATTTTTCAGTAGTTCCCTATGCACTGCTTCAGTCACTTTTGAATGATCTTTAGCAAAATTTTTCTTGCATATGAAATTAATGATATCATTGAATAATTTCCACATTCAGTTGGATCCCCTCTTTTTGGGAATAGGCACAAATATGGATCTCTTCCAGTTGCAGCATATGGCTGTGAAAGCTGGACATTGAATAAAGGAGCTAGGAAGAGAATTGATGGTTTTGAATTGTGGTGCTGGACATGAATATTTAATGAACCATTGACTGCCAAAAGTACTGCAGATTTGTCCTAGAAGTGCAACTGGAGACTTCCTTGGAAGCAAGGATGGCTAGACTGTGTCTTAGATATTTTGGACATGTTAGGAGGGACCAATCTCTGGAGAAGGATGTAGTGTTTGGGAATGTTGCAGGTTAATGAAAAAATGGAATACCCTCAACTAGATGGATTGACACAGTGTCTGCAACAATGGGCTTAAACACAAAAAAGATTGTGTGCCTCGCACAGAACTGGGAATGGTTTCGTTCTGTTGTACATAAGGTTGCTATGAATTGGACCCAACTCGATGGCACCTGACACTGACAAAAATCAAATCTATCGGTGGACCTTGCACTTTGAACAGAACTCTTACTTACACATGGTTTTGTGCATCATGCACTGGTCATCGGCTCCTTTAGTTATGCAGACCTCCCAAATGCTGACATATTTCTTCACATGATATTTAAAAATCACATACGTTAACCAGATCTCATCAGAAACGTCTTCAATTTTGGGGGAGCTATTAAGTTCCCAGTGAACGTCCCCTTTCCAAAATCAGAATTTTTGTTTAAAAACTCCTATTTTATGTTTGGCAATAAATAATGTCAGTGTTGTTTCCCTTGATGTGACAGGCTTTCATTCATTTCCCAAAAAATGTCTTTTAAATACCAAGCGTGAATAGCTGTTTTGTCAGTTGTCCTTTCTAGGAGAAACGGCATTCCATAAAAATGGCGGCAAAGTCATGGGACAAGTCTGCTTCCTGAACACAGCCCCCATGCTTCAGGATGCAGAAGTGCTTTATGTAGACTTCCTGTTTTGTTTCACAAGATACTAAAAACATGTACTTGAGGGTTAAGATTTCACAAAGTTAGTCATTGTTACCTCTGCCCCAAGGACATTCTTACATTCTTATGTGAAACTGGCTTTTTCTTTTCCTGGCAAGTGCATGGTGCTGAAGGAAACGACGATGACTGGTATAGTTTAGTGGCACTGCCCACATTCCTACTAAGGTACCACGGCTTTTGCATCATTGATGCACACGTTCCTATACTGACAGAAACAATCCATCTCTTCATGTTTCTATGAAGAGTTTGGGCCTTGCAGACCTCCTGAAAGAGTTTCAGGAATACGTGGACACCCACAAATGTTGCCTTGTCAACTGGTAGGCTAGCATAAGAGAGGGGCGTCTCAACATTAGCCTCTTTTTTTTTTTTTTTTTTTTTGGTACTGGAGGTTGAACCCAGGGCCTCGCACTTGCATGCTTTGCAAGTGCTGGACCACTGAGCAGCACCCCCAGCCCAGTTTTTCAGTTTTTGAGACAGGGTCTCGCTAAATTACCCAGACTGCCTCTGGTCTCAAACTTGCAATCCTCCTGCCTCCGCCTCCCGAGCCGCTGAGATTACAGGCGTGCGCCACCGCGCCCAGCTCAACATTAGTCTCTCTCAAGGAGCAGCCAGGGTGTCTTCCAGCCCCTAAGACATAGGAAGTCTTAGTTCAGAGCCTGGGCACCTAAGCCCAGGAAGGCCATTAGTGGGTCCTGTTTCACATGAAGCCCACTCCACCCTTGCCCTCTCATCTCCTAGGTCATGCTCCTTGAAGTCAAACCCACCCCACTTCTGGTGTAGCAGAACTGACACTCAGTGGTTCCAAGCTGGACACTATGTGAGGATAGCTCAGTGAGACTCAGTGAAATTAGGCACCAGGGAAGTCTTTGGGAGGAGAAGGCAGAACAGGAAGTGAAGAGGACTTCTTCAAAGACAAGAAGGACTTTAGTCAGAATGTGGGGGATGCCTTTTCTTTTTTTCTTTTTTTGATATGGTGTCTGTGTAGCCCAGGCTGGCCTTGAACTTGTGTGATCCTCTGGAGTCATGGGGTTACAGGGGTGTGCCACCAGGCACGGTGACAGGAAGACATTTTAAACTGTGGGCATTGCTTGAGCAAAGGCAGCAGCTCTGGAAACGAAAAAAGAGCAGATCTAGTTCAAGGTCTAGGAGACTAGGTCATGGTTTTCAATGTTAAATGAGGAATTTGGATTTTATTCAGCACACAATATTGAATTTGCTAGACATACAGGTGATCCAGTATTTAAAGCAAATCTCTATTTTTTTCTTAAGGAAAAACAAAAATTTTTTGAGCCAGGAGTGGTCGTAAGCACCTTTAGTCCCAGCTACTCAGGAAGCTCAGGGAGGATTGCTTGAGCCCAGGAATTCAAGGGTAGCTGGAGCAACATTTGTGGTTATGTGCCATTGAGTCAGTGTCCCAACTCATAACGACCCTATGTACAGTAGGTGAAACACTACTGTCAGTGCTTCTCTGCTATTCATGGGGTTTTCAATGGCTGGTTGTTTTGGGGGAGTGGGCTGCCAGGTCCTTCTCTCAAGACTACAGAACCTGGTGTTCCCAGGTGGTCTCCCATCCACATACTAACCAGGCCAGACCCTGCTTAGCTTCCGAGATCTGACGGGATCAACATAGTGAGACCTTATCTCCAAAGGTTAAAGTGATTCTCTCTCTTGAGAAGCCTGCATACATGTCTTGGATGTGTGCTATGATTTTTTTTTTTTTTTCAGTACTGGAGGGTTGAACCTAAGGCCTCACACATGCTAGGCTAGTGTAAACTACCTCACTCTTTTTGCTTAAACTTTGAAATGAGATGTAAATTACATCCTTTGAGTAATGTAATGCCAAAGGCCACAAAATCATATAGATAGCTATTGTTAAACTATACAAAAGTGACTATCTTGAGAAGGCTGATGTCCATGTCTTGGATATGTACTATGATTCTTTTCTCAAGTGTCTCTTTTCTCTCCAAACACTGGTGTTCAAATCTAAAGCATGTACTGTCTTTTATCCCTAATTAGTAAACTTCTTTTCTTAAACAACAACAACAAAACAAAAAACAAACAAAAAACAAGGTATCAATCTAAGTAAACTTTTAGGAATGTTGATCAAATAGTCAGATATGTATTTATAATATCTAATTTATTTAGTTATACATGCTTATTTTAAAATAACAGTATATATAATACAGTAATACAAAATATTGCTTTTTTCCCAGTCTCACATTTCAAGTAACAATTTTATTCAAATTCTCTACAAGTGTCTTGTGTATCAGTGTCTTCGTATGTACAGCCACAGTTCTTGAAGCGAATCTCCGTTGCTTGCATCTAAGTTGCTCGATACACAGCCCTTTTAAAATACACGTCTGACACTCTCACTGGGAAGCTGGAGCCAAGCCGTCACGTTAGGACCACGCTTCCCCACCCCCAACTTACCAGGTGTGTGTTATGTCTGTAACTCTTACAACAGAACCACTTGCTTATTGCTTTTGAAATTGCTCTTTGGAAGGCTAGTTTGCAAAACCTAACTCTTGCGGTAGTGAAGGGACATCTTCTTGGAATGATGACTAAGTTCTCTCTTTCCCTCTTTTTAACCCATCCCAACAGGAGGAACCTACAACCACACAAAGCTTGCCTTGCTAGAGGTTGGTGTGGGCTGTAACACGTGAGGAGCTGCTAGAGGTGGAGCAGTGGAGGCAAGTGATGAGGTTGGTTATGGGGGTGACTGAGGAGTGAAGCAGCAAGAAGAGGCCATAGTTGGAGGCCAGGTTATTGGGTAGACCATCATCATGGATAGCAACGGGCTGTGAAGAAAGCTGGGAGTGGTGCATCAAAAATCTGAAGAGGGCCAGAGCAGCCTGGAGCCGAGGAGAGAGCGGAGAGGAGAGGACAGCCTCCCTGTGTGCCCGAGTCTGAGGATGTGCAGCAACACTGTGCAGTGGCACCAGCTGGGGGCAGGTGCTCGTGGACAATGCTGACACATAGTCTCAGTCCAGCTGAGGGGGGCGGGGGAGTGGTACCAGCATCCTATGGGAGGAACTTGGAAAGGTGGTCAGCAAAGGAGAGAAAGATCAGGAAAAGCATGGTCAGGACCTCACAGGGCAGCTGGCATGGACGACCTGGCGGACAAACCGGAAGGAAACAGACCAGGCAGGATTAGTGCAAAAGGTTTCTTGAGGACTGTGGGTGTGATGCCGACAGCCCTCGACCTAGAGGAATACGTCAGGGGCCCTGTCCCCAGCAAAGGCACTGAGGCTAAGACAGCTACTGATGGGGAGGGGCGTGGAAGTTGGTCTGCGGCCTCTTCTAAGCCTTACTCTAGAGGGAGCGTCGGCCTTCTTGGCCTCAGACCTGCCCTGGCTCGCAGGGACTGGGAAAGCGGGGTGGTCTGGGCGTTCTCAGCTCTGATAAACATCTGGATAGTACTAAAGGACTCGTGTGCTTTATTCAGTGAGTCATGAGTAGCAGGTCTCACACTACACTGCTGTGTAGCACGGCGCTTCCAATCAATGAGAACGAAAATATTCATTTCCCAAGTTGCAGGAAAGATTTTAAGGCAGCAAGTTTCAAACGTGTGGGCTTCCGAAGCTACAGCAGGGCATCTGGGAATTTGTTCAGAATGCAAATTCTCAGGCCCCACCCCAGACCTACTGAATCAGAAACTCGTGGGGTTAGGCCCAGCAACCTGTGTGGTACGTTGTCTATGGGAACTAGATGTGTGAGTTTCTAGTTTAAGAGCTACTGCTCTAAGGTAATTTTGAAGCCACTCCGCCCTAAGCTTAAGTCTTCATTTGCCATATTACATTGAGGTAAGTACCACTGAATGGCAAGAGGAGAGAAGGAAATGACGATTTGCCGTTTGACCTAATACGCGGGCAAGAGGCACTCTCACTGCCTGGGTTTGCCTCCTGGCTGCGTGGTCCTACAGACATTTCTTTACCTTCTAAGCCTCCTCACTTATAATAAAGGAAAAAACAACATTGTCAAAAGGATCAGACGAGCTAATGCCCGGCACATGGTAAGTACTCAGTTATGCTGGCTATTATTATTAAAGTACTGCTCACAAGGACCCCGGCTGGGATTTAGCTCAGTTGGTAGAGCACTGCGCTGCAGTCTCTGAGGTCCCGAGTTCAAGTCCCAGCACCGCAAAAATGGGAGAAGGACCTGGCAATCCACTCCCAAGGCAATCCCGAAACAGTCGGCCATTGAAAACCCTGTGAGGGTCGCTATGAGTCGGATACCGACTCGACGGCACCTGACAACAACACAAAGGCCCCATCACTTCATGGGATTAGCTCAACAGCTAGCTGCGTTTTTCCAAGGTCATGATTTTTATATCACATACATATAACAACCTTCCCTTAGTCTTCACGTTTCTAGTTTCTGAGAGTTAACATGTCCCAAAGCTGAGCAGAGAGCCATGGGGCTGAGACTGAGCCTGTGAACTCTTCCAAGCTTTGCCCTGTTGAGAGACCAGCCTTGACAGTCAGATATCAAGATGTTGATTTCCTGCTAATACCTGAGTAAGCGCCCAACTGTTAGGAATGCAGGGAGTAAATAGAATCACATGGTGACCGGTCCTCATACAAGGGTGAGGCCTCCCAACCCTCCCTGTCCTTCTCCCTGTCAGCTGCAGCTCTCCTGTGGGCTCAGCAGGAGCCAAACGACTTCCGGTAGGACGTTGGAGGGTAAACCATGGGCTCAAAAGGCCATCTTAAGTCAAAAACATCAGCACATAGTTTAATTGTTTGGTGCTAGTGATGTAACCCAGGGCCTCATGCATGCTAACATGCACTCTACCGCTGGGCTGCACCCCTAGCCCAGCAAATATTTTTATTTGTATATTTATTTTTTTGTGGTACTTGGATGTTGAACACAGGGCCTTGCACATAGTTGGCAAGCACTCTACCATTGGGCTGCCCCCTAAGCCCTTTCTTTTATTTTTTAACTTGAGACAGGGCCTAAGTTACGCGGGCTGCCTCTGGCCTCAAGCTTGAGAGTCCCATGTTCCGAGTCATGGGGACCACAGGCCTGCACCACCACACCCTGCAGTCCAGCACGTATTTTAGGCGCAACTTCTAATTTCCATTTCCTCCTCAGTAGAAGGCAAGCTCCAAGGGGTCTGGAAGATTGTCTTATTCCTTCGTGTATCCCTGCACTATACATAATGTCTGGCCACTTGGTGGGTGCACGTTTACTAAGCCAATAGTTCTGCAATGGTTGTTGTTAGGTGCCGTTGAGTCGTATCTGACCCATACCGACCCTCATAAGGTTTTCAACGGCTGATTGTTTCAGGATTGCTTTGGGAGTGGATTGCCAGGCCCTTCTCCCATTTTTGCGGTTCGAACCAGGTCCTCAGAGATTGCAGAGTGGCGCTCTACCAATTGAGCTAAACCCCAGCCCTGGTTCTGCAATTAGGGGGGACAAAGGTTGTTCTTTGCCCAGATCATGAAAACTAAAAGCTAGGTGGGCCTGCTGGGCTTTGGTGAGTGCCTGAGGCTGGGGGCCACCACCTTTCAGTTATGCTAGTGCTTCTTTCAGCTAGAACCTTCTTCTTTTTGTCTTTCTTACTCTCTCTTGTTGAGACAGGTTCTTACTACATAGCCCATGTTGGCCTCAAACTCATGAGCCTCTTGTCTCAGCTCCCCACGTGAGGGATTACAGGTGTGCACCACCATGCCTGGCTGCTAGAGCCTCTTTCCCAAGTTGTGTGGCATGTGCGACTCTTACTATGGTGAGGGCAGAGATCATTTAGGGATGAGCCTGAAGGCACATTCAAGACAGGGGACTTGGAAGTCTGAAGGGGGAGGGAAGGGAATACCAGTTGTCACGAGCCCCACCTCTCATTTGCTACTTGGGAAATCACAGATCTCTTAGAGCTGCTTTGACCGACTCGAAGATCCTCCTGCTTACCCGCCACAGACTGGTGGGGCCAGATGACCCTCCTGCCCCAGCCCATGCTCATAAATGCTACTTAGAGAAAGCCCTCCTCACTGCCTACCTAGAAAGGATCCCCAAATGTAGTTATCAGTGTGAGCCCCCCAAGTTGTACCCGTGAAGGGTTTTACTGAGGCTTACTCACTACTTTATAGCCCTGGTCAAAAGCCAAAGACCTGGCCCAGTACACAGAAGTGGTCAGCATTAACAGAGTTTATAAGTTAGCCCCTCCTCCCATTTTAAGTTTCTATTAGTTACTTGTTAGCAGAAATGCCTTCTATTTCTGGGTTTATTATATTGCTAAGAGTAGAGATAATGTTTATCTTTCACTAGGGTATGTTGTTTGTTGTTGTTAGGTGCCATCGAGTCAGTGTCTCATAGCGACCCTTTGTACAACAGATGAAACACTGTTGACATGTTTCTCTGCTATTCATAGGGTTTTCAATAGCTGATGGTTTTTTGGGAGTGGGTTGCAGGTCCTTCTCCCAAGCCTACGGCACCCGGTATTCCCAGGTGGTCTCCCATCCAAGTACTAACCAGGCCCGACCCTGCTTAGCCTCTGGGATCTGACGGGATCAGACACCACCATGGTCCAGGTGCAGGCTCGCTAGGGTGTAGGTAAGTGAAAAAAGGCCCAGAATAACTCTAAAAAAGAGGGACTCTCTTTTAGTTCTATTGAGTTAGGACTCCATTTTGAGAGCATACACAAGATGGCCAAGGAAGGTTCACTAAAGACAAATGCTACTCAAGAATGCAGCAGCACTTTGTAAATAGCTGAATACATTGTCTAAAGCAGTCTGACAGGACTTTCGTCAAGGTCCTTTTGGTTGCATGTAATAAGAACACACTTTAGATGGGCTTAAAAAAAAAAAAAAAAAAGAAAGAAAAACAAGATCCATTCTGAGCATAGCTGAGGGATGGAGACCAAGGCAAAGATGCAGGGCTGGATGCAAAACCAGGGACATGCTCAGGGTTGCAAGGCAGCTGCTCTCTCAAGCTTGTCCATGCGGTGCTAGCTCCTGCCTTCGTGGGTGCCCCATCTAAGCCACCACCTGAGCCACCACTCTCAGATGGTGCCTGCTATCTCTTCTTCCTGCAAAATCCTTAACATAAAGAATTGTCTTGGGCCTGTTTGCGTCAATTCAACCCTAACCTATCAACTGGTATGTGACGGGAGAGGGAGGAGAGTGAGAGAGACAAGGTCACTCCACTCCTGTAGGGGGCATAGTTTGAGTCAGGTGGGTTCCCGACAGTGTCATTTGAGAGGTCAGGGCTTTATCAGGTGCTCAGTTCTCAGTACTTAAAGCAACAAAGAAGCTGACGACTTTCTGCAATTCTGAATGAACTTCCCTTCCAAATTTCTACTGAACAAGTCAAAGCCCCACTTCCGTAAACAATTCACATCTCAGAAGATTCGACTGAAGGTTAGAGCCCAAGTAGAAAAAGTTACAAGCAGTTGCTGCTTTATTGCTCTTCACTGGGTTTGGCTGACGTCTGTTTTTTACTTTCATCAAATCTTATAGGAGTGATGAAGACAACCAAGTTACACAAAGTATCACTTTCTCAGCAACAGTTTTACTTTTTTAAACAATTTGTGTTGATGTCAATGATGTGATAAGGATAAAGAATGTTCAGCTGATCCCATGAAGCTATAAAACCATGCCAGGAGGCAGGGGACCGGGGTGCACACCTGTAATACCAACAGCTTGGGAGGTGGAGGCAGGATGATTGCAAGTTCAAGATTAGAGGCAGCCTGCGTCACTCAGCAAGACCCTGTCTCGAGATGAAAAATACAAAAGGGGCTGGCAGTGTAGCTCAGTTGTACAGCACTTGCAAAGTAGGCACGGGGTCATGGTATAACTCCTCAGTACTGCAAAAAAAAATTTAAAAATTAAATACTTTTTTAAAAATGCTGCCAGGGAACCACATTTTGTGGGTACATCCTATAGAGCCTGGAGCACAGGGTGTGCTCAACGTTAGGTGAATCTAATTCCATTTTTATAGTCAGCACAAAGATCTCCTTCAGCTCAAATGTTAGATCTGGCTAATAATTATAGGCCACACTGCTTCTGTGTCTCACAGCAGGTAAAGCAGAAAAAAAAAAAAAAAAAAAAAAAAACGAATCTCAAACTTGCTATTCTTCTCCTTATAAGAAGTTTACAACTGCTGGAATTTCTAGTTCAGAAGCACAAAGTGTTTACAAAGATAAGACTATACGTTATTTCAACTGAAAGTACTAGTTTCAAAAGCCTAGAATCGTAACAGAAATTGTTATTCCAAAACATGCAAAGGCAGCAAGAGTCACCCAAAACCACATTTTATTCTATGACCTTTATATTGCTTTTTTTCCCTTAAAGTTTGAAGCAATGTGAAACGGATGGAAACGCTTTGTTAAAAGAACAAAATGCGTTCATCACAGCATGTGCCCAAGGAACACCTCAGGCCTACGCCTACTCAAAACAGAAGGCTAAGTCCAGCAGTGGCTCGTACTCTGGGTTTTTGTAAAGCAAATGGAAATACTAGGGAGGATCAATATGTTTCAGTGGAAGAGCCATGAATGCCCTGGAAGCAGAAAGTTGACACCATTTTAAATATAATTCACATATATATTTAAAATCAAACACAATTAAATAGAATACGGTTTAAGTACATGAATACTTGAGCTTTAGAAGAATAACAGGGGTGGTACATAGTACCAACAACTTATACACAGCCATTTTGCTTCTTCTGTTGATGAAACAGTGTGCCTCTATACAATCGATATTGCAGCGGGATAAATCCTCTATTCATTCAAGACTCTCTCAAGGACAGAGGTGATTAATAATTATATATATATATATATATATATATATATTCTTTCTTTTCTTTTTTCTTTCTCTCTTTTTTTTTGCAAAATCTGAGCAAAAGCAGTAATGCCTAAGAGAACTTTCTTTCCCCTCAAAGTCATGCACGTCAAGGAAGCGTGGAGTGCGCTCACCAACTGCGTGGCCCTGCCGATGGCTGTGCGGTCCCGATGCAGAGCCCACTGAGCAGAAGTGCAGTGAGTGAGTCTCTAACTGCCCTGAAGACAGAAAGGAAAAGGCCACCAACTGCACACCTCCCACTCACAGCGAAGGACGGGGAACGCAGCCAAACAAAGTTGAGCACTTCTCTCTCCATCTTACTTTAAAAAAAAAAAGGACAAGCTGGGAATAACCATTTTGTTCAAGGTACTACGCGGGAAAAACTGGAGTGATCTTGCTTTCTGTCTGTCTTCCCACACGTACTCTGAAGGGGAAGGCAGGCAACTGGAGTGCCGAATTCCAGAGGAACAGGTACCAATGCTCAAAGTAAACTAATTTCCCCCTTTGTTAGCAGGGATGGACCGGGCTTTAAGGATACGGCATCTCAGGAACAAGCAAAACGTGAAAATTGTATACTGCCATGAAAGAGAAGGACATCATCACTGAGGCCTGACCTGTGACTTGTCAGCTTCCTTCCAAACGAATGCCTCTGTGAAGGGAGGTCACAGGAGGAACCCTCACCCTGCTCCATCAGCTGCTGGCCCTCCATGCCACGGAGCCGCCCGGCTCTCGGTGAGGCGGACCCACCCGTTAATTTTAAGGAGGACAAACCAAAGCACCTCGGCCATGTGCTTTATGAGGCTGCTAAGAGTGGACTCCTGCGACCAGAATGTGCGTCAAATACCAGCTCTGTGCTTACAGGCCTCACACGGGATGTGGTCCCTGTCTATTCCAGTGTATAACTCTCTCACGAGGAGGTTATTGCCATTGGGAAATTACAATTTTTCTAGTAAGGTCAGCAATACCACTTTGTGTCTTTGTGACTGTGAAGACCGTGTGCATCACTTATGTCTACGTGTTACTCTGCGAGTCTAGGATGGTCTCCTGTCCTTTCTTGGAGACAACAGTGATCTACTAGTGGAAAGGAGTACAGTGCTGTGTTGAAGAATCCAACCAAAGGGAAAAAGTTCTCTTATTTTTCAAAAGCAGATTTCCTTATGTCTGGTCTTGAGTCACAGCTGAAAAAAATAAAAGCAAAAAAGGTAAGGTACACGTCTGTAACAAAGGCCATAGTATCATTACAAAGGAAGAGGGCAACCAGCGCTTACTTGCGTTTACTACCTGCCATAGTTTATGACAGATAGAAGTTGACTTTCATCTTGTGAGGTAAAATATTACAATTGTCCTCACTCACGTATGAGTGAACAGAGGCTTCAAGAGGTTAAGAACTTGCTTTTACCTTTCTGTTTTGGTAATGGTTATTAGAATAAAAGATATTATCACTTTTTGACAGGGTAGTAGTACTTCTAGGAGTTATCCCTACAACATACTCAGAAGAGAGGATAAACACTTATATACATAGATGATCATTAAAATATGGATTGTAACAGGGAAAAACCTCAAACACCCTAAGTAGTTATCCACATGGGATTCATTAAATGATGATAAAACCGTAACATGAAATACCTGCAATCTTTGCAAGTAAAAGAAGTATGATCTATTTTGCTCCCGAGACCAAGCACATGAGGCTGAGCCTCTTCTTTCTTCCCAGCACCAGGGAAGAAACAAACTTCACAGAAGACATGGTCTTTGCTCTTTGTGAGATGGGACATGCTCAGGAAACAACTCAGTTATGAGGTCAGGTAGTTTGCACTGAATATCCAAGTACACTCTACGGATAAAGGTACAGTCAGAAGCTCAAAGCAGAGAGCTATGAACCTGGGCTAAACAAACTGAATGATCCTGCAAGAGCTAAGGACTGCTCACATTCATAAAATATGGAATGAGAATTTGAAGAGGCTCTTTTGAGGTTCTCTTGTCCAAATTCTCTGGTCTACACAATGGAGAAGGAAAGTCACCTGCAAAAGATCACACACACTACCTAAAAATGGACTCAAAGGCTGGGGGCACAGCTCAGGAATAAAGCACTCGCTTCACATTTGGGAGGCCTTGGTTCAAACCTGAGCACCACAAAAACAAACAAACAAAAATATACTCAGTTCTGCTTGCTTAGGGCTTTTTTCCCATACCAACGTACTGCTAATCCCTGAGGGACAGGCATGGCAGACGCTCTGATGCGCCAAAGACATGCCCTAGCCAGCTCAAAAAACAAAACACAGCAATATATATCTGTATATCCTAAAAATGAAAGGCATATGGTAATAGAATCTAACACACAACTCAAAACACTGAATTTTTAACATCTGCTTTCTAAAACGGTTTCTAAAGAACGTTTTCTTATTGTCACACATTTGATCATCAACATGATGATGGGAAATCACAAAAATAACTACCTTGCTCCTCTTTCTATACCTTCGGCTTGCTCTTTACTATTTTAGGTTTGACTCAGACAGAAGATAAATATAGACAAAAATTATCACCCTTATACAGAAAAGAGGATAGCGTCTGCAAAAGCGAACAGAGCTTTAGAATGAATCAGCTCAAGTGAAGAGTTCACAATTTAAACCAAGCTCTGGTAATGAAGGGGCTGGGCTTTAGCTCACTTGGTAGGGTGCTGCTCTGCGAGGAGGCCCTGGGTTTGATCCCCAGGACTGCAAAAATGGGAGAAGGACCTGGCATCCCACTCCTGAAACAATTCTAGAAAAAAAAAATCAGCCATTGAAAACCATGAATAGCAGAGAAGCACTGACATATAGGCACGGCACAGTGTCGGGGAGTGTTTTGTTCTGTTGTACACATAGGGTTGTTATGAGTCAGACCTGACCTGATGGCTCCTAACAACAACTGGTAATGACAATTCTCAGAGAAAAATGTTGGCTAAGCAGTTGGTAGGAAAAGGGTGACGCTGGACCTAAATAGAATTCAAACCCTTCACGCCACCAAGGGTTGCATGGATGTCACTGAACAGGCTTTCCCTGGGCTGGGGTTATGGTGGTGGAGCACTCGCTTAGCATGCTGGAGATGCTGGGTTCAATCTCCAGTACTGATAAATAAACTAAATAAAGAAATAAATAGGACCCTTCTGAACATACTTTCCCTGATTCCTAACTTTTTTGCTTAATGTAAATGAAAGGAGTTTAATGCTTTCACAAAAAATATGAGCAGAAATTGTCCTATCACACTAAGTCTTCGAATCAATCCAAAGTAGAGGAAGTAAACTTGAAGGAAATTGGAAAGTATGGCTTGAAGAAAAGACTAAGGGGCCACTAAGTGACTGTCTTCAACTTTTTAAAGGTGCTTTGCATGGCTCTCATGGAGAGACCAGAACCAGGTGATAAAACAACAAAGAATATTAGCTTTGAGACATCAGGATGCACTAGTAATTATAGTTATTTGACCTCCAGGAAAATATGGTAGATTGATCACACTCAACTGATTTGTTCTTTCTTAAACCATTCTTTTTCTTTGTTTAAAAAATATAAACTCAAATGAATGGGGAAAAGGAGAGAAGAGGCAACAACAAAATTTCAGAAGCTGGGAACAAACAGATGTGTGGTAAATGACTTCTTGTTGTTATGTGCTGTTGAGTCGGGTCTGACTCATGGCGACCTTATGTACAACAGATGAAACACTCCCCAACACTGTACCATACGCAGCACTACTGTCGTGCTTCTCTGTTATTCATAGGGTTTTCAATGGCAGATTGTTTTGGGAGTGGGCTACCAGGTCCTTTTCCCGAGACTGCAGCATCTGATATTCCCAGGTGGTCTCCCATTCAAGGACTATCCAGGCCAACTCTACTTAGCTTCCAAGATCAGGTGGGATTCAGATGCTAGGGTGCTATGGCTGCAGATGGTAAATGACTTAGCAGACCTAAAAAACTCAATATGAAGATTCAGTGGAGAAAGCTGAGGAGCAACGTGGCTCACGCTGTGGGATCCCTCCAAGCCTGAGAACTGGAGGTGCTGGCAGCTCTGGTGAAGGGAGCAGGAGGAGTAGGTGAAAACACAAGGACCTGCTAAAAGCTCCATTTAGAAACAGATCTACAGTGACTGTTCTGAAGCTTACCAACCAGAAAACTATCCCTGTCTAAAACCCAGCTCAGGAGAAAAATCTGAGATCTTCTCTGAGCAGAATGTCTCTGGGCTCAGATACGCATGAAGGCAAAGGCACTGCACTGAACACTGGGTGGGGTGAGGGGCAAGTAAATGCAGTGAACACTGAGCCTCCTCCAGTTTTGTCCTACTTGGCTCCTAAAAACCTGACAGCCTGGCTTTTATCTTGTAGACAGGAACTGATAAAATTTTCTCTTTTTCCCCCCATTAAGTTTCATAATGGCTATTAGGTTTTATCAGGTATAGGAAGTTCTTTTCTATTTCTAGTTTCCTGAAAGTTTGTTATCAATAGTGGCTGAATTTTACCAAATTCTATTCCTGTATCTATGGATGGTAACATCTATCTATGATCACATTGTTTTTCTTTTTCAATACTGGAAAACAGTGGATCATACCGATTGATTTTCAAATGTTAAAGCAACCTTTCATTCATTTTGGGGATAACTTCTAGCTGTCATGATGTACTATCCCTTTTATGTATCACTAGATCACTGTCCTTAGCTTTTGGTTACAGATTTTGCATGTATATTCATGAAGTCTGTAGTTTTCTTGTTTGTAATGTCTTTGTCTGATTTTTGGTGTCAATGTGATGCTGGACTCATATAGTGAGTTGGGAAATACTACTCTTTCCTCATTTTTCTGGAACTTTGTATAAAACTTTTTTTTTGTTTGTTCCTTTTTGTTTTCTAAACTGTATGTGAGCCTGGAGCTTTCTCTGTGGAAAGATTTTTAACCATAAATTATTTGGGTTTTCTAATTCTTCCTAATCTGCAGCCATAGCACCCTGGCATCTAATCCCATCTGATCTTGGAAGCTAAGCAGGGTTGGCCTGCTTAGTCCTTGGATGGGCGACCGCCTGGGAATACCAGGTGCTGCAGACTAGGGAGAAGGCTCACTCTCAAAAATCAATCTTCCTTCCTCCCTTCCTTCCTTCCTTCGGTTTTTGAGACAAGGTCTCACAGTCCCCTGGCTGACATGGATCTCCGTGTGTAACCCAGCTCAGCCTTGAACTCATGATCCTCCTACCTCCATGTCTTGAGCTGGGATTATGTATTTGTGTTCCTCCCTCCCTTTAGCTTGGCTTCAAACCTGAGATTCTCCTCCCTCCACCCCTCTGCCTCCCAAGTCTTGATAAGTAGCCCAGGTTGGCCTCAAAAATTTTTCTATGTCAGCCTCCTGAGTGCTGGGATTATGGGAGGGCACCACTGAGCGTAGCTAACCTCTCTTCTTTCAATCCTGGTATGTTAATCCAAGTCCAATCTCTTATCTTCTCTCGATTAGTCTAGCTAAAGATTTACCAGTTTAACTGGTCTTTTCAAAGAGTTAACATTTGGTTTTTCTCTGTTTGTTTTCTATGTAACTGATATTCACTATTATCTTTATTTCCTTCTTTCTGCTTTCTTTGGGTTTATTCTTTTTCTAGTTCCTTAAAATAGGAAATGGAGCCCTTTCTTTTTGTCAAATATAAACATCTAATGCTATAAATGCCCCTCTAAGTATTGCTTTGGTAATATCCCATTAATATTGTGTTTTTTTCTTTTAGCTCTGTCCAAAATATTTTCTAATTTCCATTTCAACTTTTTTTTGACTTATGAGTTAATAAGAAGTTAATAATAATTAAGTGTTACTTAATTTCCAAATATTCAGGGGATTTTCCAGATATCTGTTATTGATTTCTAGCTTTCCTTTGTGGCTACAGCATAGACTACATAACTTCAATCCTTTAAAATTTATTAAAATTTGTTTCAAGACTGAGAATATGGTACATCTTGGCAGACAGTTCATGTGCACATAAAAATACGTATTGTGTAATAGCTGAGTGCACTGTTTTATAAATGTCATTTAAGTCAAAATGGAGATTACTGTTCAAGTCTTCTATAGTATTGCTCTATTACTGAGCTAGTACTGTTGAAATCTTCAGCAGTTATTATGGAGTTGTCCACTTCTCTGTGCAATTCTATCCGTTTTCGCTTTATGTATTTTGAAGCTCTACTAGACGCACACACATTTCCTGGATGATCACGTGCCTGGTAATACTCCTTATTTGACATTTACTCAGATTTGTGGTAACATAGCCATTCCAGCTTACCTCTGATAGTATCTGCATGGTATATTCTTTTTTCCTTTCTTTTTTGTAGTGCTGGGGATGGAGCCCAGGGCTTTGTACATGCTAGGTTAAGCAAATGCTCTACCACTAAGCTACATCCCCAGGCCTTGTCTTTTTCTGTTTTCTTTTGAGGGGGCTGGTGGGAGATAGCGTCTCTCTCTATAGCTCATAGTAGCCTTGAACTCACAATCCTCTTGCTTCAGCCTCCTGAGTGCTGGGATTATGGGCATGCACCACCATGCCCGCCTTTGGCATATTTTCATCCTTTTATTCTTAAACTATTGTACTTCACTGTTAAATCTGACAATTTCTGTTTTTTAGAAGACCATTTATATTTAATATAATTATTAATATAATTTGGTTGAAACCTATCATCTTGTTGTTTTCCCCACTGCTTTTTTCTTCTTTTTTATCTTTTTTTCTTATTTCCTGTATCTTCTGGATTTAGTATGTTTTAGGGTTTGATTTTCTTTCAGTATTGGCCTATTAGCTATACCTCCTCCTTTTTAGTGTTGGCTCTCAAGGTTTACTAATCACACTATACCATCGAATAATATATACCACTTCACTTTGAAAATAAAAATCTTAAAACAAGCCAGGTGTAGTGACAAACACCTGTAACCTCAGCGACTCAGGAGGCTGAGTCAGCAGGATCATAAGTTCAAGGCCAGAGGCAGCCTGTATAACTTGGCAAGACCCTTTCTCAAAAAAAGTGAAAAATGGGCTGGGAGTGCAGCCTAGTAGTAGAGCACTTGCAAGGCATGTGCAAGGCCCTGTGTACTGAAAAAGCAAACAAAAAACCAAGAATCTTAAAACAGTTTACTTTCAACTCTCCCTGTCTTTTATACTAGAGTCATATAATTTACTTTTATGTAAAAAATGTGTGCTTCAAGCCCCACACATATTATTATTTTGCTTTAAACAATTATCTCTTAAGTATATTTGAAAATGGGAAAATGATTTACATTTACTCATTTATTCTCTCTCTCTCTCTCTCTCTCTCTATTTGGAGGTTGAACCCAGGATCTTGTACACACTTTGCAAGTGCTCTACCACTCTGCCGCACCCCCAGCCCATTTTTTTTGAATCTTGAGACAGGCTCTTCCTAGGGTATACAGGCTGCCTCTGGCCTAGAACCTGCAATCCTCCTGCCTCCATCTTCTGCCTCACTGGGATTACAGGCATGAACTACTACACTCAGCCTACCGCTTCACTTGTACAAATGAAATTTCTACCTGGTATCATTCCCTTCTTCCTGAACGATTTCCTTAAGATTTTAGTTGTAGGTCTGCAGGGAATGAATTCTCTTAGGTTCTATTTGATAGAAGCCTGTAACTTCATTTTTAAAAGTTATCTTCACTGTTGGCGTTTTTCTTTTTGGGCACTTTAAAAATGTTGGCTCGGTAATATTTTTCTATATATCCTTGGGTTCCAGTTCTGTTTAAGATAGAAACTTTTCCTGCAGAGAACTTTATTTTTACCTTGTCAGAACTATTACATGCATTTTCTAGACCATCTATAATAATACCATTCTTAGCTTTTTTTTTCTTTTATTATGATCTGACCTGTGTATATATAAGGAGGATTTTATCCTCCTTCTAATTTTTAAAAAATTTTTTTTATTAGAAATTTTTAATGTACATCATAATGTGATTCATTTTGACATGCTTGATGGGGGGTGGGGTGGAATGGGGGGGCAAGTGTACTAGAGGGTAAGGGGGAACCTATATGAATAATATGCAACAAAATGCATATATGGAAATGTCACAATGAAGTGCATGTCAGAATTAATCACATTAAGGTGTACATTAAAAATTTCCAATAAAAAATGTTTGAATTTAAAAAAAAAAAAAATGTTGGCTGGGCTTTCTTCTGGCAAGAGGACAATCGCTCTTACTTTTGTATGTGATACATCTTCTCCAGCTATTGAAAGATCTCCTCTGTATTACTGGCTTCCAGAAACTTGAATGTGTGCCCTGGTGTGTTTTCTTTATGTTTATTTTGCTTGTGATTCGGCGAGCTTTCTGAATCTATGAGTTTATAGTTTTCATCAAATTTGGACTTTGGGGGTGTGAGTGTTTCTGAGACAGGATCCCAGACTAGCTTTGAACTCACAATCCTACCTCAGCCTCACGAGCGATAGGGTTACAGGTGTGTACTGCCATGCCCAGCAAATTTAGAAAACATTTTTTTTTCTTTTCCTTCCTTCTTTCCTTTTCTTTCTTTTTTTTTTTTGCGATACTGGGGTTGAACTCAGGGCCTCACACTTGCATGTTTTGGAAGTGCTGGACCACTGAGCTCCACTTCTACCCCATTATTTTAGCTTTTGAGGCAGGGTCTCGCTAAATTATGCAGACTGCCTCTGGTTTTGAAGTTGCGATCCTCCTGTCTTTGCCTCTCGAGTCGCTGGGATGACAGGCGTGCGCCACTAAGCCTGGCTCTGGAAAACTTTCAATGTATTTTTTTCTGCAGGTCACCCCCTTTGAGGCTCAAACTCTGTGTGTATGTGCATGCGTGTGTGTGTGTGTGTGTGTGTGTGTGACATTACACCATATTTACTAGCAATCTCTCTCTTCTTTTTAGTCTTTTTTCTGTTTGTGCTCCATTTTGGATAGTTTCCATTGTTGTTCACTGCTATCTCTCACTATATTCATATTTGTCTTGACATTCTTGAACATATTTCTAATATTTAAAATAGCTGCCTTTGTCTGCTAATTTCACCCTCGTTCCTATTTTTGAGTTTTCTCCTGGCCATGGGTCAAGTTTTCTGCTTCCCTGAATGCCTCGTATTTTTCATTAGGTGGCAATCATTGTAACTTTACACTATGGAGTGCCAAGTTTTGTTCTGTTCCTCTAGAGAGGGTTGGTCTCTGTTTTGGCATGCAGTTGTTACTTATACAGCAAGTTAATTCTATCCTTCCCTCCCTTCCTTTTTCTTTTCCTCCCCAGTACAGAGGGCTGAAGTCAGGGTCTTGCACATGCTACGCAAATGCTCTACCACTGAGTTCCAGCCCCAGCCCCTTTTCTAAAATTTATTTTGAAACAGGGTCTCACTAAATTGCACAGGCTGCTTCCTTGAACCTGCAGTCCTCCTGCCTCAGCCTCCCTAGTTTTGGAACCACAGGTACGTACCACAATACCTACCTCAGCTTGATCCTTTCAAGATTTGCTTTTAAACTTGGTCAAGAGGCTTTACTCCAGGACTAATTTAGCTCCACGAGTAAGACATCATCTACTCAATGATTTGTGCATTACTGTGGCCACAAGGAACATGTACGACTCCATTACTCAGCAGGATAATTTCTAGGGGTTCTTTCCCTGGACACGTGCATTTTTACCCCACATATACATAGATTAGTACTTGGCCAAGGACCCAAAGGGACCTCTCCAAATATCTCTGCAACTATCTTTCTAGCTGGGTCTCTCTTTTCTGGGTGCCTTGACCTGCAACTTCTAGCTACATCTGACTCTCCAAGTTTTACTTCTGACTCCTTGATTCAGTGAATCTACTGAGCTCAGTTTGGTTTCTCTTTCTCTGAACATCAGAAACTTCTTCTAAGCAGTGAACTACAGATCACTTCGGTGTTATTCTTTCAAGGATTACAGCTCTATACTGGCTGCAGTCCAATACCTAGAAACGGATGTTTACTTTTGCCTGTCTTGTAGTTGTTTATTGTAAGAAAGCAACTCTCACAGTGGTTAATACTTCAAAGGCAGATGCAAAGTACTCTATGGTCTTTTCTATTTTTAAATATCTGAAATACAATTCTTCTCAGTGCTACACAAGGTGGGTCAGAGGAAAAGTCATCCTCACCTTTGTTGACTTTTCTAACGGCTGGTCATGGTGTGCCTGCTGCATAACGTCGCTGACTATCATCTTAGCGATCTTCCAAGCTAACTCTTCTTGGGCCTGAAAGAAGTAATTCCAGCTGTTGATAACGGTAACTCATTAGAAGGATCAAGATGTATATAACCTGTATATGTACATTATTTGGGTACAGAGTGCCTGCCCATGTATGAAAGAATCTCGACACCCCCTGGCTATGACATATTAACATGTTATTCACTACACGGCAGAGTTACCTACTAGGTGGTCAACATCATGACTGCTTTCATGTTAGATGATCAAAATATAACACTTTCCTTTTTCCATTCCCGTCTCTCAATGAACCATTCAAAAAGCAAGCATTTACTTTTAAAAGTAATATTGATGATAGGGAAGGAAATTTATCAGTTTTTGTTTCTTCACTGATGACTGACGGCTGCTGGTTCATGGAAACTTGAACGCATGGATATACCTCAGTGGCCACTACCTCTTCGCTGTCACTGCCAAGCAGTGGTTGGATACTAAGAAGGAGACACCCTTTCTTGCTGTTATTTTTGTTAGGTACCATCGGGTCCAACTCACAGTGACCCTATATAAAACAGAAGGAAAACACTCCCCAGATCTGTGCCAGGCACACCATCTTTTTTTATGTGTAAGCCTGTTGTTGCAGCCACTGTGTCAATTCATCTAGTTGAGGGCCTTCCTTTTTTCATTGACCTGCCACTCTCCCAAACATCATGTCCTTCTCCAGGGACTGGTCCCTCCTGACAGCATGCCCAAAATACATACAGCACTGATGTGTCATGCTGCTTAAATATGGAAACTAAAGAAACAGGAATCTTGAAACCTTTCTTAGACAAGGGTAGCACTTACACTTTTATATTAAAAGTAGAATTTACCTCGTCTGTACTTCCTTGCACCCACTTCTTCATAGCTTGTGAGAACATGGATCCTAGGAAACAAAGCCAACACTGAATGTGGATTTCATGCATAATGTTACATTAAAATGCTCTTATTTAAAAGCTGTTATTGTTAAGATATGGGTATTCTTTTCTAGTGTGATCCCATCTAAAACATTAAGGAATATAATCATTAGTAAAAACTGGTTATATTGCTTCCATGAATGGTTAAGTTGCAAACATGACGGTTTGAAATGTTTTTGAAAAGCTGTTTCAGAGTTCTGGATTTTCTTCTACTTTCCTCACCTGATGAAAGAAAACCACCATCTAGTGTTAGATTTGCACAAACGTTAAAAACCAAACAAACCTTAACCAGGACATTCGTCTTGAGTAAGAATCTAGCAACACATCAGGAGCTATTGATCCCTTTGTTGCATTTTCAAACCTTCCAGATAAGCTCCTATGCAAAAGGGATTCTAGGCAGATGATGTGGCTACAAGCTGAATGTCTGGTCTGCATAAATTAGCTGGGTGAGAGAAGACTTTTAAATAGCCACACTCTACCCAAGCAACAGTGTACCTCACCCTTCTAGGATGTACAAGCCTACATCTGCCCTTAGATGCTAAGGAGTTACCCAAGAAGTGGGCTAGCCTCTATTTCCATGAATGAAATACACGGCTTTTTCTTTTACTTAATGATTTCTTAAGGTGAGGTCCTGATTAATTAAATAATTGAGATAGGACTATACATAGCATTCGTGAAAAATAGCAAACCTGGGTCCTTTTCCTTTAATAATTTTTATTACTGGCTAAGGTCTGAACACTCAGCTGGTCAAACGTTACTGCTAAGCAGAGCCAACAGGGCCACAACTGCAGAGCCGCACTGCTGACGGTCTCCTACTTGCTGACACTCCCTTCTGTCCTCCAGGACCTGCATCTTTAACTCCTCCTGTCATCCCTCTTTTTCTAGCATTGACCTTTTTCAGGATAACACTGCCAGCCTTCTTCAACACATTATCTTTGGGGTATCTCATCCCCTTCTGTGGCTTTAACATCCTTCAATGCGCAAATAACTCAGAAACTCCTCCTTGGGTGTCAAATCCATACTTCCAAATAATCCAAAGGTATCTTGAATTTAACATATTCTAAACCAAACTTGCCTGCAGCCGTACCACTGTGGTATCTGATCCCTTCAGATCTGGGAAGCTAAGCAGAGTGGGGCCTGGTTAGTGCCTGGATGGGAAACCACCTGGGAACAACAGGTGCTGCAGGCTTGGGAGAAGGACCCAGCAACCCACTCCCAAAAAACAATCAGCCATTGAAAATCCTATGAATAGCAGAGAATCACTGACAATACTGTTTTGTCTGTTGTACATAGGGTCACTATGAGTTGGACACTGACTCGACGGCACCTAGCAACAACAACAACAAACTAAGCTTATTCAGTTCCCATCTAAGCTCATCTACTTCCCATCTACTCTTTTTTTCTGTGTCCTTTCTCTGAGTTAATATAATTTTTTATTCAGAGAACTCATGTTAATCCTAATCTAGGGTTGCTGCTGTAGCTCAGTGGTAATTTCTTCGTTGTTTGGCAAAGTGGCTGCATAAGGCCCTGGGTTCATCCACTGGAAAAGGAAAAAAGAGAAAATGGAAACAACAGCCTCCACCACCAAAATCTACTTTCCTCATTTACAGATGAAATCTGTCACCAAGTACAGTCTCTTGAATTCAGCCTTGGAAGTCTTGTTAAGTCTGACCCTCCTTCTAATTCCAGCTACCAATGTCTAACTTCAAATCCTCTTCTCATTAGTCCCAGTCTTACTGCCTGATGGTTTCCCTGATACTGGTCCCTCCCCAACTCCCAATACATTCTCATTCTACTGCCAAAGAAATGCATCTGTTTAGGCATCTGCTGAGAAATACCTGATGCCTACCAGATGGGAGTCCAAGCTCTTTAATATGGCAACCAAGGCCGCTCCTAAAGAAAGCACAACCTTACGTCCACTGGTTAGTCCATTCAGAACCAGGGAGGGCTGCCCCTACTTGCTCACGACAGCTTTTTACAATTGCTTCTCCCTATCCTTACTCCTGTATGATTCTAATGAAACTTGTTAAGTTACCTTGCTTGCCCTGAAATAAAAGTTCCTTCCCTGTCAGAGGCTCCTGAGACATACCCTACTCAAAACACAACCTTTTCCTCTGTGCTCTATTACCAGGGTTTCAAAACCCAAATGAATACTATAGGCTGGTCCAGCTGTCCTCAGCAAGGAAGGGAGAGGTAGGAGAACCGAACTGCAAAGTTGTTGTCAAAACAGTATTCTCAATCAAGCCCTGTAGTCGGTCTTAATCTGCAAGGTGATCTCTAACAAATCATAACCCCCCTATTCCTTAGTTTCTTCACTTGTACAATGGGGTGTAGTGTACACAGACCCATCATCTAAGAACTGCACGAGCTCGAAAATGCCAAAAAATATCCACCATTTGGGGTATGAGAAGGGAGGAAGGCCTCTGTGAATATCGTCAGAGGAATAAAGTCACATGGACAGGAAAACTTTGTGTCTGTACAAAAGGCAGTCAAGTTTTAAAAATGATTTTTTTTCCTGAAATAAAATAAATATGGCACATAATCTTACCACTAGGATAAGCTCCAACACAAAAACTCTTTTCCCCCAGTACTGGGGGATTGAAACCAGGGCCTTGTGCAACACTAGGCAAGCTGCTGCCCCCCTGCCCAAGTCCTTTTTATTTTTTGTTATTTTTGAGATAAGGTCTTGCTAAGTTGTATAGGCTGCCTCTGGCCTTGAACATGCAATCCCCCTGCCTCCTGAGTAGTTGGGATTACGGGCATGTGCCATGGTGCCCAGATCCAATGAAACTTTTAAAAATTAATTCAATCAACAAATATTTAATGAGTACCTACCACGTGCTAGGCATAAATTTAGAAGTGGGGAATGCGGTGCTGAATAAAATGCACAAAGTTCCTGCTCTCCCAGAGACAATATTCTAGTCATAAAAGAGAAGTGCATACTCTAAGTATGCAAATGAAGGAATAAGGTAATTTCAGAAAATGAATAAGAAAATGAAGACATGGTATTTTGGTGGACCGACAATTTTAGATGATGTGGGCTAGGAAACCCTCTCCAAAGAGACAATACTAAGATGAGAAGGAGGGGCCGGTCACTGCAAGAAACCCATGGCAGGAGAAGTAGAAACTGCAGAGGCCCTTCAAAGGAAGAAACCTCAGACCTGTAAAGGATAGTCCGATTAGAGCTCAGTCTGTGAAAGGAAGAGTGGTTCCAGGTAAAGTTACAGAGGCCAGAGGGGACATTCTTAGGTCACAGTAGAGAGGATAGATTTTATTTCAAGTGCAACAGGATGCCATGGGGGAAGGGATGGGGTAGGGTGGATGATGAAGCAGTAAGATATGCACAGGGTAAGAGAAATTTAAAAAGTAGAGAAAAAGGGTATAATGAAAAGTGGAAGGAACCTCCCCCTTTTTCTTATCCCTAAAGTAATCACTGCTAAAATTTTGTATATCTTTTCAGGTGGTATTTTAACACTCTGAATATTACATAGAGCTTTTTAAAAATTCTATATATGACAGCCAGGCACGGTGGCTCATGCCTGTAATCCTAGTGACTTGGGAGGTGGAGACAGGAGAATTGCAGATTCGAGGCCAGAGACAGCTTGCACAACTTAACAAGACCCTGTCTTGATTTAAAAAAAAAAGGGGCGGGGGAAGGGTCTGAGTGCAACCCAGTCAGGTCCAACTCATAGAGACCCTATGTACAACAGATGAAACTCTTTGCAACACTGTGTCACGCCCAGCACTATTACCAGGGCTTCTCTACTATTCACAGGGTTTTCCGTGGTGGATTTTTTCAGGAGTGGACTGCCAGGTCCTTTTCCCTAACCTGCAGCACCTGGTATTCCCAGGTGGTCTCCTATCCAAGGACTAACCAGGCTGACCCTGCTTAGCTTCCAAAATCAGATGGGATCAGACGGTAGGGTGCTATGGCTACAGACTCAGCCTTCCGTACTGGAGGGAGGGGGAAAAAAAAAAGTCTTCTGAGTGAATGAATTCAATCTCTGCTCCTACAATACCAAAAAAGTACTTGACTTAAAGAGACATACGGACAACAAAGAAAGCACCAGTGTATGTAGACACAGCTAATCAAATCACAGAAATTCCTACTCATTGCTTTATGTAGGCATGTTTCAATTAAATAATAATGCAAGTACCTTCATGGATAAGCCTACCGGTAGACATAATCCTGTTGCCTCCATCTTCAAATATAACCCAAATCTGACTGTTCTCCTACCAGCCTACTCACAACCACTATTATCCCCTACTTAGGTTCTGCCAAAAATGTTCTACATCTCTGCTTCTCCTCTTGAACCCCTCCATTCTATTTCCTAGCAGCAGCAAGAGCAATCCCTTTAACACCTAAGTCACATCACGTGGCTTCCCTGCTCCAGTTTCAATTGTCCTCAGCACTTCCCAGTCCTTGTATTTGTCTCTTGCTCACCTTTTGTCACTCATCCCTTTGCTCTCTCCATTCTAGCCACAGTGGTCTTGCTCCTTGACTATCCTGCTCTCTGTGGCCCAGTCCTCTATACTTATTCTGTCAGCCAAGAACACTCTTCTTCCATATATTGCCTGAGCTGTCTCCTCCACAGTGCTAAGGCCTCTACTCAAAATGCTCCCCCCTTAGTAAGGCCTCTCCTCACAAACACTTTCAAATACCACTTCCCACTTCTATGGCAATCCTTTACCCTGCTTTTTATGTTCATATGTTACATGAATGCACATACACAAGCTGTATTTGTTTAATTGTTTACTGTCCTCTCCACTATCATGTAGGTTCCATGAAAGTAGAACCTTTGTTTCTTTGTAGAACCTAGAACAGTAGATGCATATAGTAGATACATCATTTTTTTAGAATGAATGAGTAGCATGAAGAGACTGAATGAATACAATGAGCAGAGACAGTGGTTTTTTAAAAAAGTTCCTTGTTTATCTTACTCTTAATACACTTTAATTCATATAAAACAAACAAAACCAAGCTGCAAACAGCCACTACCTTTGCTATAAAAACATCTATACATGGGGTAGTAGCACGTCTTCATGGGCTGTCAGACACATAAGACCAGATTTAAAAACAAACAAAAACACCTCAGAGAAAAATCTCTCGTCCTCACTGACAGAAGCTACCTAATGACACTGCAGAGCCCATCCTGGCCATTGCCTCCCAGAGGTCATCTAGCACCTCCTCTGTTCCACTGGCCTCTTCCCAGTATCTACCTCTTTTTACCCAAGAGAAAACATATAACTCTTAGACTAAGTATCCTGATCACAGGCTCTGCACTCTCTAACCTCCTCAGTAAATACAAGTACACAGAGACACACTCGAAAATCATTTACTGGGCTTGGGAAAGCGTTCAAAGGTAGAGCACTTGCCTAGCACACACAAGGCCCTGGGTTCAATCCCCAGCTCTCTAGCACTGGAATAAACCAAAACAACAAAAAACAAACAAAACCAAAGAAAAAGTTTCCTTTAGTCATTACTTTCTTCTCAGCTAAGCGTGTGAGACATATCTGACGAAACAGGAAATAAATCAATTATTTGAATAAATAAGGTCAACTAGGTAACAGGCCCTTTTTTGTCCTAAATCACTTCAACAACTGTTGCATTTTTTGGTTACTCTGTCGGTGTGTATCTGACCCCAAAAGTAGATCATTTATTAAAATAACGTAGTAAAATTTATTAGTCAATAGTAATTACATTAAAAAAATTAACACAACAGGAATTTGGTGCTATTAAATTCAGTAAGAAGATTAACAATCGGTCTTACTTAAACACACTTATTAAAATGGAGCATTTTCTTTTTCTAAAAGTTAGTATCATTTACTTAAGACAATCCTGTCAATCAAACCACATTAATAAGTTTCTAGAAGTCATCTGAATGGATCCACCCACATTTGTTTCCAAAATCTTGGGGAAACCAACTGTCTGGAAGCAGAAATCAGTCACAAAGAAAGTTGTTGTTGTTAGGTGCCGTCGAGTCGGTATCCGACTCATAGCGACCCTCATAGGGTTTTCAATGGCTGACCGTCTCGGGATTGCCTAGGGAGTGGGTTGCCAGGCCCTTCTATTTTTGCGGTGCTGGGAATTGAACTCGGGACCTCAGAGACTGCAGTGCAGCTCTCTACCAACTGAGCTAAATCCCAGCCCACAAAGAAAGTACTTGTCAAAAAAGATTTGAGTTTAACTCTTAAGACTTGACCAATCTTTTTGCTGATTAAATGAAGTAAGGATTTGAATTTCAACATCCTAATATTTTCCCCACGTATTTCATAATTTTCAGTGATTTTGAGGAAATTTAATAAAGCATCACATGGTAAACCACAGGTCCAACCTGGATTAGGCATCTTGTCATTAAATAAAAAAGTAAATAATACTTTCTCATACTGTAAAGCAAGTTGAATAACTTCATTCAAAGGAAGAAATTTTATAGTGACATGATCACACAAAGCCCTCACACTTATTGTGATTATAAACAGAGGGTGAAAGACACCGTGGGTACAGACAGTTTACGCCTTAAATGGCCCTTCCCTACAGGTAGTGACTAATGTGAGCAAAAGCTTAATATGAAGTATAAAGCTACCACAACCTTTTGACTTCTTTACATCAGGTTCAGGCTCAGATTCTCGGATGAACTGCCCCAAGTCACTGACTCTTCCAAATGTCATTTTCCTAAACAAGGATGAAAACAAAAATATCATTTCTAATAATCAAAATCAATTTTTAAGCATCTCATACAATTCTAGAAAGCTAGAAATACAGTTTGTAGCTATTCCATGTTATTCAAAGTGGGGCTTATTTGAAATAGAACCTTCCTCCAAAGAAAGCAAAATAATCTTTAATTCAACGCAACTCCATTGAAAATCCCAAAAAGGTTTATGACGCATGATAAATAGGCAATTCATAGTTCTAAAATTCACACGAAAATAAAAAGCCACAAGAACACACAATTTTGCAAAAGAGGAAACAAAAAGGTAGGACTTCCTCTAACAATTTTCAGAATACTATTAAGGGGTGGGGCTGGGGTTGTAGTTTAGTGGTACAGGGTGTTCTTACCATGTGTGAGGCCCTAGGTTCAACTCTTAGCATCAAAACCAAACCAGAACAAAACTTCACAACTTGTGAATGAAAACACAAGACACAGAATAAAGTACAATAGCAATTACGTAAAAATAAGCAAACAATGCTGGGCGTGGTGGCACATGCCTGTAATCCCAGCGTCTTGGGAGGCGGAGGCAGAAGGATCACAAGTTCGAGACCAGAGGCAGTCTATGTAACTTAGCGAGACCCTGTCTCAAAAAGTAAAAAAAAATGGGCTGGGGGCGCAGCTCAGTGGTCCAGCACTTGCAGAGCATGCAGGCATGAGGCCCTGGGTTCAACCCCCAGGACCGCAAAAAAAAAAAAAAAAAAAAAAAAAAAAAAAAAAAAAAA